>PVIR01016294.1:0-37020 GCA_004026965.1 Petromus typicus | reverse complement strand
TTATAATTTCTAGTCCCAATCTACTGTGATGTCCCTAACATAGGAACACAATTCAACCACTTGCTTCTCTGTGGGCACAGGCATATTTTCCCTGCTTCAGAAACAACATTTGTACGTCCATGTTTATAGCAGCACAGTTCATGATAGCTAAAGCTTGGAGTAGTCTATATGTCTGTCAACAGATGGATGAACAAAAACAATGTGGTATTTACACATGGTGGATTGCTACTCTGCCTTAAAGAAGGATAAACTTGAGTGATTTGTAGGAAAATGGACACACTTTGAGACCATAATGTCAACTGAAATAAATCGGACATGAGTTTAAATATCTCATGGTTTCTCTTAAATGAGAAACACAAAACACAAACAGAGGGCAAAATAAAAGACAGATAACAGGAAGTAGAGAAATAGATCTGCCTTAAATGGAAAGAAGAGGATCAATGGGCTGGGGATTTAGCTCAGTGGTTCCTTCACCTGTCTTGCAAGCACAAGGACCCGGGTTTGATCCTCGATAACCACATACAATACTGGGTGTGGAGACTCACACCCCGCAGCAATCAGTGCCACGTACCACAGTGCTGGGTGTGGTGGCTCATGCCTGTAATCCCAGCACTCGGGAGGCAGAGGCAGGAGGATTGCTGTGATGTGAGTTTGAGGCTGAGCTCAGGGCCAGCCTGAATCACAAAGCGAGACCCTGTCTCAAAAAAAGAGAAGAGGATCAAGACATGGATTACAGAAGAGAGGGGAGGGAATGGAAGCAAAAATGAAGAAGAGTTAAGTTCATTTACCAAGTTCCCACAGAAAATGTAATCATGAGCCAGGAATGGAGGCATTCGCTTAAAATACCAGCACTCAAGAGGCTGAGGCAGAAGAATAAGCAGGAGTTTAAGGCCAGCCTGGGATATATAGTGAGTTCAAGGGAAGCTTGAACTAAATAGTGAGACCTGTAGTTGTCCACTGGGGGGTAGTATGCAGAGCACGTTTGGAGACCTGGACCAGAAGAGTGAATGCGCAGTCACCATGAAGACTCTGAGGAGGTTTCAGGGAACATTTCCATCTTTAATGAGGATTAAGCACACACACACACAGAGTGAACTCATAGGGGCAATGGGGCTGTAGCTGATTGGTGGGGTACCTTTCATGGTTAGCTCTCCGAAGAGCGAAGGAGGAACTGGAGACCCCCAATCGGCTCTAGACCAGTTTCTATGCACGGGAGTGAGCATGCTAGGAGACAAATGTATGAGGTACTTTCTTGCTAAGAGACATAAATATGGAGTACTTGACCTAACCAGACTTGAACTTCTCCTTCAAAGACCCTGTATCCAAAAAAAAAAAAAAAAAAAAAACAAGTAAAATTTATAGATTAAGAAGTTAATCTTTACATCTTTTCCTGTCCTCTAATTTCCTAGTTTCATTTCTTAGAAGGAATGATCTTCACCAGTTTATAGGGAATGCATTCAATGTATGCATACATGTATGTGTGTGTGTGTGTGTCTGTGTTTGTACATAAAAGTGTCACATGCACATTACTCTTTATTGAACTCTTTTAACATTATATACTGGAAAGCAATGCATGCAGAGCAGCTGAACTCACTATGAAAGTTATGTAGTATCTCGTGCCGTGCGATAGTCAGCCACTCCTTAACATTATGCTGTATATCACCCTGTATCCCCAGAGCCTCACCGGCGCCTGGGCAGGCTCGGGGAGATCCCTGGATTATGGGGCGTCACAGAGGTAGGAGAGGGGCAGCTCCAATGAGTGACCAGGAAAAGCCCACCTTCTTCCTTGCTCTAGCCCGCCCCTCCCACTGTGCTGCCTGCCTCTCTCAGTGCTGGCAACTAGGGAAAAACATGTGAGCCAAAATAGACTGTTGCTTCTTTCAGTTTCGCGTGTCAGGGATTTCATCTCAGGAACATAAAGTGGCTGACACCGACTGCCTGGCTTCGGCTGCATCCAATTCTCTTCTCTTTCAAAAGTATCTTTTCATGGATTTCCTTTAAAACATACTGAGTATATCTGTGGATAAATTCCTAGAAGAAAACTGGGTGATCACTAATTTTGTAATTTTGATAAATTTTTATAATGTTTTATAGAGTTTAAAGCAAATTACATTCCCAAATGCAGGATGTAGGTGACTTGTACTCATCCCATTTCCTCACTCTTTTCAAAGTGATGTGCTGTCAAAATTGTTTTGTCTCTGCTAAATCGACAAGGGAAAATGATATTTATTGTTGTTTTAACTTTTAAAGTAATATCTGTATGTAGAAAGTGAAGCACTTTGGATATGTGAAGATTCATTTACATTTTCTTTAAGGCAAAATCTTGTGTTCATTTTGTACGGGTTTATTATGGTCTTTTTAAAAATTTGTATATGCTGAGGGATATACCCTCTGGTCTATGCCATAAATTTCAAACAAATATTTCTCCCTGGTGATCTGTTATTACCTTTCTTTACGGTGTTCTAATGTTCTTACAATTTTATTTTAATTATGTATGGTCAAATTAATCTTAGCATTTATGATTTCTTCATTCTGGAGTAAGTTTAGAAAGTTCTTCCTAACACACACACTGCGTCCATGTTTATAAACACACAGTATTTCCCTGGTATATTTATATTTTATTTTCTTCTTGATTCTTTGAATCACCTGGAATTCTGATCAAAGTAATGAGGTAACATTTTTTTAAATTTTGCAGATATCAGGTTGTCCTAATTCTATTAATTAAATAAAGTATCACCTACCCTCTGATTTGTCACTCCATTCTTGCCATATACTATTATTTGATACACATCTGGGTCTGCTTACAAACTTTTTTCTTTTCAGGGGCTGGGGTTTAGCTCAGTGGTTCCAGCGCCTGTCTTGGAAGCGCAAGTACCCGGGTTTGATCCTCGGCAACCACATACCATACTGGGTGTGGAGACTCACGCCCAGCAGCAACCAGTACCACATACCACAGTGCCGGGCGTGGTGGTTCAGGTTTATAATCCCAGCACTCAGGAGGCAGAGGCAGGAGGATTGCTGTGAGTGAGTTTGAGGCTGAGCTGAGGGCCAGCCTGAACTACAAAGTGAGACCCTGTCTCAAAAAATCCTAAAAAAAAAAAAAAAACAAAAAAAAAAACCCAAAACTTTTTTCTTTTCTATTTCATTTATCTGCCCATTATTTTTGTGGAACAATTAATATGTTTGCTATTAAAGTTTGCAAAAGCACTTATTTGAGATGCTTATGTGATTTCTCTTTCTTTCCATAAGTGAATTCTATTAGCTGAGTTGCCAGTGTGAGGGATTTGCCCATTCCTGAGTAATCCAATGCCCTTATCCCCACCGTACTCCATCACCATCTGGGGCAGAGCTGGGGAAGGATTTGGTCTTGGTGTGAATAGCAGTGGTGGACCCAAAAGGGTGGCAGCTCCAGGCTGTAGTGAACTGTGTTTCTCACAGAAATTTCTCATGAAGGAAGTGTGAGCAGCACATTTTTGCAGCCACCATATGCATAAGCCAAGGACCAGGAGTCAGAATATTTGGTTCATACTCTGACCAGCAGTCCGTATTACCCAGGGTAACACTATCTCTGAGCCTTCCCTTTTTCCTTGCTTCATAATAACAACAGAGCAGTAGATGACAACTGCTACCGCACTAATGGGCCCGGCTTCCTCCCCTTTCTAGACAGCGGAGCACCTTCCGGGACTCCTAACCAGTGAGCCCCAACTGGGCTATGGTTTATCATGATATTGATTTCTCACATTTATTCTCAGCTTCTGGGATATTCAGTGAGTGAAAAATATGCCTCTAGCTACAAGCAATTTCATCCATTTATCCCACTGAGAAAAACACATCTGCTCAGCATATTATGTTTGGAAAAGAACTGGAAAAAATGTCCTTAAGGGGAGTAATCCCATGTTATATCTTTATTCACTAGGAGCCGAGGTACGTCAATACTAGCAATACGTAAACAAATGCTTTTGAGATACCGAATAAATGAAGGAGCTGTCTTAGTTTCAAATTCCTGCTTGGCATTCACTGTTCTGTAATAATTTGATTAATATGCATCATATCCACGATAGTGAAAATCACTGGTGATGGGACTGTGTCTGTATTTTTCCTGTCATTGTAATCCCAGCACTTAGTGCACGCTAGCTGGCACTTATCAGTTGTCTGAGCAGTTCTTGTTGCATTAATAAATTGTAAGATTTCTTTGTCTCAGGTGGATTCTACTGAAGTCTTGTTAGGATCTTTGCAGGCCTGTCAGGTCTGCTGTGTCTTCCCAAGTTCCTGGGGTGATGATAGCCTGTTTCAGTTCAGCCTTGCAGAGCTGTTCTTCCTACCTGGTTTTCATAGTGGCTGCTTATTTCCTGGCTGTCTAGTATGTTCTTCATCTGTCCAGCCATCGGGTACTTGAGACCGACTAGACCTCCAGCCACCTGACCAGAGGTAGGGCGGCAGGATAACAAAAGACAAGACAAGATCTTTACTGCATAAATAGGGTCTCCAGGATAGTCAGAGCTCTTATCATGCTAAGACACCATCTCCTGGATCCTGCCACTATTCCCTGAACACACAGCTTCTTGAAGGGGTCAGGGGTGGTGCAGGGAACAGTGACATGGAGAGCACTGATGTGAGCAGTGCAACAAGCACTGTTGTTCTAGCAACAAGGGACTGAGACATTCTAGCAGGGACACCTCATAGATTAATGGAAAATTTGTTTTTTCCCATAGATTAACTTCTGCTCATATAGAAATTTTATGTATGAGTCATGCTGTCCTCAGCTTCACTGTGGTCTTGCCATCCAAGACATCACAGTGTCACAGATCACTGAGACCTCTGCTGTGACCAGTGGTGTGGAGAATTGTTTCTTTTCCACACACCAACTGCTGGCTCTTCAAGTAGCCAGTGTGGGTTAATAGGCAGACTCAGACTTTCAATATGAAAACCCAGTTTATGAATTTGTATGTATTTTTATGAGTCAGGATGGTCCCCATCAGTTATGGAAAGGACAAGTGTAAGTAGAGACTAACTCTGGTTTTTGTCCCTGATACATTCCTTCCCAGGGCAGTGTTTGATACCCACATTATCCTGAGAAAACATCTGTAAATGAGCTCATCACATGGCACTGTATCTGTCTGCTACTCTCATATTTTCCCATAATGCTGGGAAAAATGACTAAGACCACTCACTATATTGAAATGATTAGTCAACCAACAAATTAGCATATAAAATAACCATCAAGTATTTCCTATAATCAATGTCATGAGCCGCACAACGGGATTGGTGCTGACCAGAGGCCAGCCAGGGGCACATGTGTCTTGGGGAAGGTTGGAATCGTCCAGTAGTGAAAAGGGAGGATCATGGAATAATCTGAAGCTGAACTTTCTAGGTTTAATCTCATCTTTTTTATTTAGCAGATGAGTTCTTGGCTAGGCTTTACCCAGAGTACCAATTTTATCATTTGTAAAATAGAAATGATAAAAACATCTACTATGTTGGATTGCTTGAGGAGTATGTAAATGCATGCATCTGAAGTGTTTGGGAGCACCTTTGGTAGTCAGTGCCCAACAAATATTAGCTGTGATTATTGTTGTTAGCGATCTTTTCAGGAAGATGTCTAAGACCTGAAAAGAAACCAGACCTGCCATTTATCGGTCACTTGTGTGTCAGGAAGTCTCCTAAGGATTCAGTATGTGTTCTGTAAAGTTAGATAGCATAAAACTCTCATTCTACAAATGAGCAACTGAGGATGTAGAAAGTCTGAAGTAATTTGCTTGCTGGGTATGGTCACAAGACATATGATTTGCATGTATGTAATCTGGGGACAAAGGGAGGCTGAAGCAGAAGGATCACAAGTTTGAGTCCTGCCTGAAAAATTTAGTGAAACCCTATGTCAAATTTTTTATACATAAGTAATGAGAAAGAATAAAGATATATATATATATAACTCAGTGGTAGAGCTCTCTGGTTCATTCTCCAGTACAAACACTTCATCAGTGTACATAAGTGAGTTGCCTGGGATAAAGATGGAACTCTGTGGGAGAGCACTGGCCTAGAATGGAGCCAGCTCAGCTGGATCTGGTGGTAAATGCAACTCATCACTCCTGAGGCTGAGACAAAAGGATTAGGAATTTGAGATCATCCCGGACTAAATATGGGCTTCAAGGCCAGCCTTGTTTCCAGAACCAGTAAAAAAGGCTTGGGATGCAGCTTGGTGGTAGAGCACTGGTATGGAGTGGGGGTGGCTGGGTAAAGCGTGGGGCTCTCTTGGCTGGATCTTTCCTTTGGCTCTCTCTCAGGACCTGCCTGGTGACCCTGAAAGAGAAAAGGATGGTGGATCTCGTCATCAGAGAGTAAGCAAAGGAAAAGTTAACTCAGGAAATCATGGCACCTGTCTTCTCCTGCTCAGATCTAAACTAGCCCCTACCTCTCTGGTCTTCACATTTTAGTGGGTGATTCTGAGAAATAAGTCAGATTATTATAATGTATGTAAAGTGAATGGCACAGTATCTAATTAATGTAGTTATTAGAGCATAACTCAAGGATTTTATGATGACCTCAACTTTACCTTATGTCAACTACTTCCAGAAAAGATGTTAATTTTTATTAAATATTGATAGCCACCAGAATGGCTTAATGAGTTTTATCTTGGAACTCTTGGAAAGAAAATCATCTATGATACAATATTTTTCTATACATTTACATTCTAATTATAGTTTCAACCACATACTTAAAAAGTGAAAAGGAAAAAAATCCATTTGTTATGATCAAGCTAGTTGAAATGATACTTTTAAAGCAAGGGCTAGTTATACCACAGCAGTATATGCACACATGTGTTTACAGCAGCACAGTTAGTAACAGCTAAATCATGGAAACAGCACAAGTGCTCATACACTGATGAGACAATAAAGATGTGATTTTCTTATACAATGGAGTACTACTCTGCCATAAAGAAGAAAGAACTCCAGACATTTATAACTAAAGAGATGCACCTTGAGACCACAGGCTCAAGTAAAGTAAATCAGACACACATATTTAAATACCACACTGTTTCTGTGATGTGAGAAACTGAAAGTGGAAATAAGGACTGAAGTGTGCAATGGACGTTGGGAAATGGGAAGAAAATGTTCAAATGGGAAGGGAAACAAGGAAAGAGGAAGAGACAGAGGAAGGAAGGATCGAGAAGAAAGTGGAAATAGAAAGGAAAAATGGAAACAAAGCTTTTATACATAGGAAAAGCAGGAGACTTGCGGAGGAAATGGGATAAAATTAAGTAAAATTTATTAAAAATTGAATTAAATTTTTAAAAATAAATTCTTCTTTATAAAAACCTCAAAAAACGTAAAGGCTATAGTTGGAGGTAGCTCAGTTGATATAATGTCGGAGTAAATAAAAATTTATTTATGCATGTATTTCAGTGCTAGGAATTAAAGCCAGCACTGCAATAAAGGAAAAGCAAACAAACAAACAAAAATCTATCCCATTTAAACTGAAAAATACATGTAATAATTGAAAATATGAAGCCCTCAGGCCCCAATTCCCCCTTATGACGTGAAGATGGGCTTTTACACCAATTCCGCACCTCGTCTCACTGGCAGCAGCAGTCAACTCGGGGGTGTGGACCACCCTGTTTTTAGGATAAAATATACATTAATTTTGGAAATGAATTCGCTAGGCAGATGTAGTGGGGTTTTCTTACTTCAACAGAAGATGTTTTTCTGAACTGACAGAACGGGAAACGCCAAGTTAAAGTTTGCCCGAGGATGGACGTGAAGACTCTAAAGTCAGAGCTCAGAGCTGCCGCCAGGTGATTCTGACGGACTGCAGCAGGGGCTCAGTCTCACTCACTCCCCTCACATGCAGTAACTCCAGCTGTTTTCAGAAATCTAAGAAACTCTCCACAGGAGAAACATAAAAGAAAGCAACAGCACTTCCGTCCAACTGACAAACAATGGGCTACAATAAATTACATTAAGCTGAATTAAGCATAGAATTAATATTGTTTCTATTGCCACGAAATAAAACAGCTGAGACAAAGCAAAACTTCATCTCAATACATGGCTTTGGTGATCTAAACTGACACTGCCGAGTTATATATTCACAAGTCTGGACGCAGGGTCGAACAATTAATTTTATTTCTGGACTCAAAGGCACAAATTATGGTTAAAGGTCTGAAAGCAATGTTCACTTACCATTCATCAAGTTTCACCCTCTGTGAACAGTGCCCGATACTGTGTATCTCATTCCCTTGAACAGATCAGAAAACAGTCCTAGCCCTGCATTTGATTAGTTAAAGCATCATGAAAAAGAGATAAATCTTTTTCTTTTTTTCTTTTTTGAGACAGGGTCTTGTTTTGTAGTTCAGACTGGTCCTGAGCTCAGCCTCAAACCCAGCAATCCTCCTGCTCCTGCCTCCTGAGTGCTGGGATTACAAGCATGAGTCCCCATATCCGGCATTGTGGCATGTGGTACTGATTGCTGGTGGGCGTGAATCAACACACCCATGAGTCACCACGCCTGGCATGATTTGTGGTTACTGGAGATCAAACTAGGAATCTTGAGCTTGCAAGGTAGGCGCTGGAACCACTGAGATAAATCCTTGGCCTAATAAATCTTTTTCTTTTCTTTTCTTTCCTTTTTTTTTTTTTTTCTGAGACAGGGTCTCTTTTTGTAGTTCAGGCAGGGCCTGAACTCACTTTATAACCCAGGCTAGCCTTGAACTCAAGGCAATGCTCCTATCAATGCCTCTGAGTGCTGGGATTACAGGCATGAGGCATCATGCCTGGCGACAAATCTTTTTTTTTTTTTTAATTAAAGTATGGGAATGGAAATTTATAAAAAGAAGTCAAGAAGACAAAAACATTGTTTTGAGACAGACTCTCGCTTTGTGGTTTTTTGTTTTATTTTGTTTTTTGTAGTTCAGGCTAACCCTGATCTCACTGTATAGCCCAGGCAAACCTCAAACTCACAGCAATCCTCCGTGGTAGGATTACAGGCATGAGCCACCATGCCTGGCAAGAAAATTATTTTTATATCATCAGTTTTAAGTACTGTGCAAGAGCTTGAAATATGTCATTCATCCAATGAACAAATACTTGGGTTATACTGTTTAATAGGTAGATACCTCATCATCATGATTAAATGTGAGAAATACAAGGTTTGCTAGTTTCTCAGCCTAATGAGAGTGAAAGGCATCTGGACAGAATTTTAACACCGTGAGAAGTGGAGTGACAGTCCAGGGTCCCAGTATACACTGGTGCTCACAGAGGGAGTACACGTGCGCGCGCGCACACACACACACACACACACACACATGCACACACTCACACACACCTCACGATGTTTACCTTTCTTTTATGAAAGAGTCAAGAAATCTTCAGAGGAGATGATGACCACTGTGGGGTCCCTCACACAAACATAGGTCAATTTTCATAATAATCTTCATTAGTAGGTTACATAATTATCCTCAGGAAATGGATATACTGACTCAAAGCTGATAAATAAGCTGGGCATGGTGATGTACAGCTGGAATCCTAGCAGTCTGAGAACCTGAGGCAGGAGGGTCATCTCAAGTTCTAAGCCACTGTGGTAAACAGTGAATTCAAGACCATTCTAAACTATATAGCAAGACCCAAATAAATAAATAGATAAATAAATAAGACAAAACAGAGGTGAATATGTAGCTCAGTGAAAGGCCTGGGTTCAATCTCATGCAAAAAAAAAAAAAAAAAAGCTGATAAGTAATGTACACAGATTTTTTTCAAACCACTATGTACACTATCCATTCTACAGTAACCACTTTTAGTAAAGAAAAGCTAAAGGTCAAGAAAGTACATCATGTTTACAATTTTTTTTCACTATTACTCAACTTTCCAAATAATTTCAATGTGCTCTTCCCTTCCTAACATTCTCCCCCTACTTATTAAAAGAATATCGTTAGGCCCTTGTATTTCTGCATACTATACTAAGAAATTTTCAGGGCTTGGGATTTAGCTCAGTAGTTCCGGTGTCTGCCTGGCAAGCACAAGGTCCTGAGTTTGATACCCAGTAACTACATACCACAGTGCTGGGCATGGTGACTCACTCCTATAAATCCAGCACTCATAACCACACACCACAATGCTGGGCATGGTGGCTTATGCCTGTGATCCCAGCACTCGGGAGGCAGAGGCAGGAGGATTGCTGTGAATTCAAGGCTTGCCTGGCCTACATAGTGAGCTCAGGGTCAGCCTGAACTACAGAGTGAGACCCTGTCTAAAAAAAAACAAAGGATGGTAGGAATGAAAATTGCTCTACTTCTTTTTGGAAGACAGAGAATGTCTTTTGAATTTCAAAATTTTCTTATTCTTTGAGGCTGCTATCTTAAGTAGTAATTAATCCTTCAGATGTACTTTCAGGAGTTCAAAAAATAAATAAATGTTGAAAAAACTGTGGCAGTGATGCACATATTTGGGAATCACTGAAAACAATCTAAATGTTTAATATTTGTTGATTAAATGAACTATGGAATATTAGGTAAGCCAGGCACAGCAACATGCACCTGTAGCCTCTGTTACTTAGGAGGCTAAGACAGGAGGATCATTTGAATTCAATGACCTGTCTGAGCAAAGCTATGTATAATGACACACACTTGTAATTCCAACTGAGGCAGGATCATAGAAAATTCAAGCCTACTCTGGGCAATTTAGATACCTAAGGAAATGATATGTAGAAAAAAAAGGGGTTGGGGGGGAAAGACCAGGGATGTAGCTCAGTATGAAAGTCCTGGGTTCAATCCTAAGCACATACAAAAAAGACCAGACTAAGTAACAGAACCAACCCCAAAAGAACAAGAACGACAGCATAATTTGACATCATGTAAACAACAGAAGATATTCAAAATTCATTGATATATGAAAAAAGCTATGACTAAGGAACTTGAATAATGTTACTACTTTTTTGTAAAGGAAAGAATCAGGGTTGGAAATTTAGCTCCGTTAAGGTGCCTACCTTGCCAGCTCAAGGTCCTGAGTTTGATATCTGGTGCCAAAAATAAAAAGAAAGAAAGAAAAGAATCACTACAGTTACATGTCAGAAAAAAATAGAGAAATGCAGAATAACCTATGAGAATTATTTAATAAAATAGCTACAGTTAATTTCTATGCATGTTATATAACTTAATGTATAAACTGAACTCTTCCGTTTTATCATATTCAATTAAGTCAATGCAATGTATAAATACTTCTTCTTTCAAAAAAGTTGATATTCTTGGATTTTTATATCTAATAATTCTTTAAAAAGTATAAGCCAGGGCCGGGAATTTAGCTCAGTGGTTCTGAGGCCTGCCTGGCAAGCACAAGGTCCAGAGTTTGATCCCTGGTGCCACATACCACAATGCTGGGTGTGGTGACTCACGCCTGTAATCCCAGCACTCAAGATGCAGAGGCAGAAGTATTGCTGTGAATTTGAGGCTTGATGGGCTACCTAGTGAGCTCAGAGCCAGCCTGAATTAAAAAGCAAGATGCTGTCTCAAAAAAAAAACAAAAAACTGTAAGCCAGGTTCCATGACTGACCTCAAAGTCCCATCTAATCAGGTGGCTGAAGCAGTACAATAGCCTCTGCTCAGGAGTTCAAGCCCAGCCATGGCAATATAGTAAATGACATCCCTACAAGAAAGAAATAAAAATTGTAAAATCTTAAGTCGTGCTATTATCTCCTTGTATTGGTGATAAATAATAGTGCGTTTTATTTGAGGCACTGTGGGAAAAGAAGTACAAAGAAAAAAGATTCTAAACTAAAAATGATCGCATTAAGAGTGAAACTAACAGCAATTTCCTAGTTTCTTACAAGCTTTTCTGAACTTTAATTCAGGTCTCTCTGGTCCTGCTCTAATTTCCTTTTGGTAGACTTATCCCTTGCCACATAGGTAATCTGCTAAAAACTTGCTCAAAGGCAAAAACCAGTCAGTCTCATTACAAATAATGTACATGTTGGAATATTTCTGTTAGTAGAAAAGAAAGCATTTGTTGGTAAGAAGCCCTTGCAATATTGTAGTGTGGGACACTGGAGACTTCAAGGTATGCCATGGCTTGTATCTAGATGTCCCTCCAAACCCTAAAGTAGTCATAAGTGGGGCTTTTTGAAGGGATGGGTGTAGACTATCTGCTGCTGGGATGGAGGGTCCGCTGCTGGGATTGACTCAGCAGTGCTAGGATGAAGGGTGTGGACACTCCCTGCCCCAAGTGTAGGCAGATAACACGAGGGACAGAAGGAGCCACTGTGCTTTGCTTGGCTACTTATTGTTCATCACTTATTGCTTGTGCCTTGCTGCCTGCTGTGGACTGTTCCTCCTTGGAATGCCTCTGCTGCATCATGCTGCTTGGAGCCACCAGTTGTCAACTGAAACCTCCACACTGTGAGCCAAAACCTTTCCTCCTTTAACTCAGAGGCATTGTCCCAGCATCAAGAAAAGTGATACATGGTACAACCAGCCAACCAGGACTTGGCCTGCCAATGTGAACGTTTCCTGATTGGTTTACAACCAACAGACACCAGTGCACGTGGGAGGCACTTTTGCACCAAGCAAGCATAATCTTATTACATAATATATTTACTTGCAAGAATTGTGAAATGTGAGGGCCACCTAATCAAACAGAACATTCTATCGAGTTGAGATCAGAAATTCTGTGAGAGAATGAGGCTCCTAGCAGGTGACTGCAGTTCCTGCATGTCAGGGTACAGTGAACCATGTTCCTCATTCACGTGAATGTGAACAGTGTGCTTGAACAGCAACGCTAATTGTAAAACTACCTCACAGGTGCTTCGGTGGATGGTAAATGTCCTTGCTGCAAATTCAGAAGATTCACATGCACATGGAGGAAAACAAAATCTGAGGAAATATCACATTCAGATTTGGTCACCTCAAATGTCCAACTGTGAAAAGTGAAGGTGTCACTTCATCTGACTCCGACAACCTCTAGCTGGCTGGAAGGAGTGGCCAGTGCATAAAGGAGACCCCGGTGGCCCTCAGAGCAGCTGTGGCAGGTGACGGGGAGCATGAGCAGGCCATTCTCTAGAACTCTGGGTAGACTTATTCAAGAAAATCTAAAGGTTTCACCAGATTCCAGCTTAAGGCACAGCAGTTGCTTACTGTTTGGTAGGCCCCAGGTTCTAGCCCAGCACTAAAGAGTAATTTTAGGTATGATTTTCAAAGGATACATAACTAGATTTTTCAAAATTGAAAGAGTCCTTTTAAAGATATGCCAAAATATTTATAGCTTAATTATATGAAATGGCATAATAAAGGTATAGAACATAAGGCAAAAAATGTACAAAATTGGATATAACTCAAAAAGAACAGATAATAAAAGAAAAATAAGGCTGGGGATTTAGCTCAGTCAGTGGTTCCAGGGTCTGCCTGGCAAGTGCAAGGTCCTGAGTTTGATCCCTACTAATGGCATACAACAATGCTGGGCATGGTGACTGAGACTCACTAGCAATCAGTACCACATACCACAGTGCTGGGCGTGGTGGCTCATGCCTGTAATCCCAGCACTCGGGAGGCAGAAGCAGGAGGATTGCTGTGATGTGAGTTTGAGGCTGAGCTCAGGGCCAGACTGAATTACAAAGTGACAACCTGTTTCAAAAGCAAAAAATAAATAAATAAATAAAATATAATATAATATATCTTAATTACTTTTGATCCTGTCTTGCTCCCTCCCTTTCCTCTTTTTTTTTAATTGATACATTTTCATACACATACTGACAACATTTATCATAGGGAATTTTTACCTGTACACGATATGGCTTGCTTCTTCTTTTTTTCCCATTCCCTCCTCCTCCTTCAACCTCTCTTCCCCTCTTTATTTACAAAACCTTGTTTCCACTTTTTTCTTCCATTCTTTCTTTCTTTTTCTTTAAAGCAGGGTTTCACTATATAGTTCAGGCCAGCTTTGAACTCACTAGGTAGCCCAGGTTGGCTCTAACTACAGCAGTCCTCCTGCCTCAGTCCTCACCCCGTGCTGGGATTACAGGCATGAACTGTCATGTCCGGCTCTGTTCTCTTTCTCTTTCTTTTTCTTCCTTTCCTTCTCCCCCTCCCTTCTTCCTCTCCCTATTTGAAGATTTTCTTCCCATTTCCCAGGACCTATCACACTCTTCAGGGAGCTGAGGAATGGAAGAGTAGATGGGGAAGGAGGAAATGAGCCGATCATGGCCCTGTTCTCACTTCAGGTTGCTCAACTGAAACAGACTCTAGCTAGACAGAAGAGAACCCTGATTTTAAATCAGGCTGAGAATTCCTTCTGCTAAGTGGACCTACACCTTCTGGATGCTCAGCTGGATGGACCTGTAAGTGGGCAGAAATACTTTAGAGGCCCCCCAAAATTTCACTCAGTGAAAGGGAGATGAATAGGTCCAATGAATCAATTGAATTGACCAACTGAAAGTAGATTAATAATAAACTAAAGATAAATTAGATTTTCATCCTCCTGGCTGTGGCAGTTCAATATACCAATAACAACTGAAAGGCATAACTGACAAAACGCAGGTGCCGAGCAGCCGGAATCCAGGCGTCGTTCTCAGCCTTGTTCAGATCCTTTCAATGGCTTCTGTCCACCTCACGCCTCATTCTTGGCCAGTCTGAGGCAGGCTGTCTAGCTAATTCTGCAGCAATAAAACCAACACCTGCTATCACAAGTACATGTGTTTAGATGTAGTTTTTTTTCTGTTTTTTTAAGGTCTCTACGTAGCCCAGGCTTGCCCTAAACTCCCAGCAATCCTCCTGCCTCAGCTTTCTGAGTGCTAAAATTCTAGGTGTGGGAGCCCCCATGCCCAATGCTTTAGATATATTTCAAAGACAGAGTGTTCAGATGTTAAGGGCTCATGACATAAGCAGGAGCATCACTGAATTTGAGGCCAGCCTGGGCTGCTGGGTCAGGCACAGGCCAGTCTAAACTATGGTACCCAGCAAGATTCTGTCTCAAAAACACAAACAAACAAGCAAAAGATGATAACATTAAGATTTTCTTAACTCCAAAGGGAGGAGATAATTCAAAGAAAAAAGACAGGCACAATCGAAGCAAGGGTGTCCAGAGCTGTACAGGATCAATTTCATGTGATAAAGGAAACATTTACTGCAGACTAAAATGGACCTGGGGTCAGATCCTGGCTCTAAGGTCCAGCTCCAACCTCATGGCTCAGTCACAGCTCCCGGGAGCACAACATTCCCCATTTAGTTCTGTCTGGTGAAGTCCTGGTTTGCTATAGGCTGTTTGTTTCAAAACAAAGTTTTCTTTTTTTTTTACAGGAATGTATTTATTACTCCATTGAGCTGTAAAATTAATATACGTATATTTTTCTCATAACATATCAACCAGTACACAAAGTAAGGGAGAGCATATAAACGAGACAGTGCAGTTGTTTCCTCTGTCCTGGTCCTTACTTCCGGTCATTCTTTCCTAGTCGGGTGGGCAGTTGGAGCTGTTCGTGGTGGTTGGACAGGGAGCAAGTTGGTAGGTCAGAGAGGCTGTGAGACACCAGAGCAAAGCTCACAGCTTGCAAGCGGGTGAGAGACTGCACACTGAGGTGAATGTCGACCTTTCAAAATGCTGGTGGACATAACTTGAGGTAGAATTCACACTCAGGGCTGTAGGAAGCCCTTCCACACGTAATGACCCACTTAAAGCAGAGAGGTCTGTGACCTGGAGAAATTGTGCCCAGGAACGTGTTATTCCTTCTCATGTGAAGAGGGGTCCCTGAAGGCAGCCCCTGGACGGTACTAGGCATGACCTTTCCACCACCTTTGCATGCCTGGATGTCAGCTGCTCTGTCGAGTCCTGCCAAACCACGTGGGATTCTCTGTGAGGCACAGGATGGGATTGTAAAGTTCTTACCATACAGTGTGATGTGGATTAAAATATAATCTGTGGGGCCAGGGATTTAGCTCACTGGTTCCAGTGCCTTTCTTGCAAGCGCAAGGACCCAGGTTCAGTCCCGAGTAACCACATACAACAATGCTGGGCATGGAGACTCATGCCCCCCAGCAATCAATACCGCATACCACAGTGCCAGGTGTGGTGGCTCACATTTGTAATCCCAGCACTACAAAGCAAGACTCTGTCTCAAAAAATTAATTAATTAATTAATTAATTAAATAAAAAATAATCTGTGAAAGTACCCAATGTATTATCTGGCAGAGAGTAGGCCCTCCACTCCTTTTACTATAAAAAGGGATTTGGCTGAGAGTTATACCTAGGAGCAGGGAAATTCATAACTAAGAAAGCGAACTCAATGGGTCAAAAGACACCTGAGAAAAGTCTTAAGGAACATACAGGGCTTTCTCAGGTAAGGAAGCTTAGGAATTGAATCTCTGTAGGGAGAGAGCCACACACACTGTGCCGGGGCACAGCGTGACAGAACAGGGACCCTGAGGCAGCTGGCGAGGGCTGATGCTGCTGGGTACACAGTGATGGCTGCACCCGAAAGGTCTGGAGGACAGGTGTGAAGGTGGTCAGCCCCACGCTGCAGCTCTGGCCACCGCTCAGAGGTTGAGCCGAGGAAGAAAGCGCTGACCACCGGAAAGCCTAGAATCCAGGCAAAATATACAGGAGGGATGACAGGAAGGGCGCATTAAGGAGAGGGCGGGGATGACCTCTGCTTCCGCTGATCCTGCTGCAGGCAAACAGCAGCGTCCACACTGAACACACGGTGCAGGGAAGTCTTGAGCTTGGCACGCACGAGCTTTTTGACAGAGTAGTTACTCTAAGAGTAATGCAGCCCTATCAACTCTCTATTATCTTCTCTATCTATCTATTATCTTCTAATTCCATAATATTCTGTTTGCCTCTCCTGTCTAAGATGCTTAAAGGTTATTCCCAGTTTTTATTTAAATACCAACCTGGATATAACTTTGTTTCTTGGTTTGGGTTTGAATGTTTTAAGATAAGATCTCACCACGCAGCTCAGACTGGCCTCAAACTTGCCTGGATCTTCCTGTTTCCGCTTCCTGAGAGTTGACATTACAGACCTGCATCATCACATCTATAACATCTAGAATGTGCAAAGAATTTTAAAACTCAGACACCCCCAAATTTAAAGATACACTCCAAAAATGAGCATGTGAAATGAAAAGATATTTCTCAGATGAAGAAGTAGAAAAAGAAAATAAATGTACCAAAAAAATGTTTAACATTCCTGGTCATTTGAGAGGCAAATTAAATTATGTTGTGATTCCATCTCTTCCCACAAAGAATGGCTATAATCAAGATATCAACCAGCTGGAAGGGGTGATCAGGCCTGTAATCCCAGCACTCAGGAGGCAGAGGCAGTAGGATTGCTGTGAGCTCAAGGCTGAGCCTGGGTTACATAGAATTCAGGACCAACATGAACTACAAAGTGAGACCCTGTCTCAAAAAACTAAAAATAAATAAATAAATAGGAAACAGACCAATAACAAATGCTGAAAGGGGTGTGGGAAGAGAAGAACCCTTCTCTACTGTTGGTGGAAGTGCAGACTTACATAACCACTGTGGAGATTCCCCAGAGAACTAAAAGTACAAGTTTTATTTGACCCAGCTATTCTCCTACTTGGTATCTTCCCAAAATAATGAAAAGCATCATACCACAGTGATACTTGAACACTCATGTTTCTAGTGACATAGTCTGGTATTACATTTCGGGTGTAGATTTCCCCCAAAGCCTCATGCAGTCATAGGTGGTTTATTCAGAAGTGGCTGAAGCCAGAGTGTTTGATGCTGGGATTAAGGGTGTGTGGTTCCTAAATGAGTTTACTGATTGATTTGGCACTGACCTAATCCCCGAGGCCCAGATAGAGTATAAAAGGGGCAAAAAGACCATGTTAAGGTCCCTTGTTGTTTTTGCTGTCTTCTACTGTGGTGAGGTATTCCCCTCTGCCATATGCCACCTGCCTTGGGCCAGCAGATTATGAACTAAGACCTCTACAAACTGTGAGCTGAATAAACCCCATCTGTGTTAACTTTGAGTGTCGGGTATTTTGTCTCTGCAATTTGAGAAAGTTAACTTATACACTTCTCTTCCCTTTTCTCATACCTGCTGTGTATGTGTGTCTGCTAAGTCAAATTAAGGTGCAAGTGTGCCACTACCCCTATCAAAGGGATGACAATTTGAGCAAAATTTCATTTATGTACAGCTACTCTTTCTTTTCCCAAATGATAAAAATGATCATAATGGTAATGATCGAAGTGAGGATCACTGATGATAACGAAGCCCAAAATAAAACAACTAACTTAGTTCTGTTTTTAATTTTATCAGGTGTTTATCCCACATTGTTTACTAACATTTTATCTTTCAAACAGTTTATGTGTTGTTACTGTGAAGCCTTCTTCTTTTTTTTTTTTTTTTTGAGATAGGTTCTCACTTTGTAGTTCAGGCTGGCCTTGAGTTCACAGCAATCCTCCTGCCCCCGCCTCTTGAGTTCTGGTACTGTGGGTATGGGCCATCACACCCGGCATTGTGCTGTGTAGTACTGGGGACTGAACTCAGGACCTTACATTACCAGGCAGATGCCGGAACCAGTGAGCTAAATCCCCAGCCCTGTGAAGCTCATTTTTATGGAACAATAGTAGAAAAAGATTAAGTATCATTAATTCAAATCATTTTTAGGTAGTGTCAAAATTTCATTTCAGTAAAAACATACCATTAGACTTGCAACTTTTTTCCACTTATAATCCACAGAAGAAAGAGAAAGTAACCAAAAGTTGAAGAAGGTAATTGTAAGGAAGTGCACCTGAAATCACAACATCTTGGAAAACCAGGCAAAAGGATGACAAGTTCCAGCCCAGCCCAGATGAATTAGCAAAATGCTACTACAAAAGAACATTTAAAAGGGCTGGGGATACAACTCAACACTCTTTGGATTCAATTCCTAGTACTGTAAACAAAGGAACAACCAAAGAATTTAAAAAATTAAATTGGGGGAAAAATAAACCTAATTTTGATTTAAAGAAATTTATTGAATGTCCCTTTCACAATTAATTTAGAACAAGAAGAAAAACTTCATGAGTTAAAAGAAGGGTATATGGGGCTGAAGAGAAGCAACTAAGATCAAAAGCAGGAAGATTCCTTGGGGCTCTTTTGTGCATCTCTGAAAAGACTCCCCGCTCTGTCAGATCAGTAGCAGCAACATTTCGCTCAGTTACAGGGGCTTTTCATGATTTGAAGGTCTTTTTCATCTACATATTCATCTTCTACTACCACTCCGCTTCTGCGTCCTTACCAAAGTTCCTCAGAGAGCGGCTCGGCTTACTATCTCTCTTCTGGTCTCTTCTTTCATCTCACTTCAGTCCAGTTTCCTATACACCGTGCCACAGAAACTACCTTAGCCGCAGCCATCAGTGATGGCTGTTGTCTTCAGTGGAGAGTTCTGCTCCATATCTTCCTGGACATCAACTTCCCTATGGCACATCATCAAAGTGAACTCTCTTCCTCCTCAGCATGTACTCTACCGTGACGTCCTCCTCCCTGACCAGCCTCTTGTCTCACCAGCATCTTCTCAGTCTCGTTTCCATTTTCTAAAATCAGATTAGTTCTCTTCATCTTTGCTCCTAGCCCAACGCTTGACTCCTGAGAGTACTCAGCAAACACGGGGTGGATGTATGAATGAGTGAGAAGAAGGACTGAATTAATGAACAAATGTTATGTTCCAGAGGCATCTGTGATGAAAAACTTAAATTTGTTTGCAGCAGTCAAAAATATTTTTCTGGGAAAGGTAAAAATAGACTTGTCTGAAGTCAGGTGTGGTGATGCATACCTGGAATCCCAGCACTTAGGAGGCTGAGACAGAAGGGTTCCACAAGAGTTCAAGGCCCACAGCCCACCCTCTACATAGTGAACTCCTGTATCAAACAAACAGAAGTTGGCTTAATCTGAGAGATGAGTTAAGGTTTATCTGATAAGCAAATAGAGTGTCTGTTACTTATTTGTAACAAAGTTTCATGCCATTGCCCAGGCACTCAGGAAAAGCAGAACTTAAAAGAAAATCAGTTTTCCTTTCAGAAAGCAGTCTTCTAGCTCCTGGCAACTGCTCCTCCCTGGTGACCTCCGCTCCGCTATAAAAAAGGTAAATCTGCCTTTCTGCAAGACTGACCCCCACCCTGTACTAATAGGACAAACAGTCACATTCCTGTAATGAAATCTTTGCAATCTTTATGGAACTGTGCCCTTAAAGATAAAGGTGAGATTGGCAGCTATGTCCTGTGAACAGAGTTCACAATGCCCCTTTCGCACTAGGCTCACGAGGCACTAAACTGTCACTATGTAAGACGTGACTAACTTGCCTTGTTAGCTTCTGTACCCTTGCCTGCCCA
The DNA here is from genome assembly GCA_004026965.1 of Petromus typicus. Lineage (NCBI taxonomy): Eukaryota > Metazoa > Chordata > Mammalia > Rodentia > Petromuridae > Petromus > Petromus typicus. The sequence goes on along the minus strand of PVIR01016294.1, from coordinate 16,714 downwards.
CTCCTCTCCCCAGCTTCATGTCACTACAAAGACTAACCCCTTAGCACTGAGCTACCTCCCCAGCCCTTTTCATTTTATGTCAAGACAAATTCTCACTAAATTGCTTAGACTGGCCTTGAACTTGCAGCGCTCCAGCCTCAGCCTCTTAGTATCTGAGATTGCAGGTGTGGTAGCACCATGCCTTAACGACCCTCAATCTTATAGAAAGCTGTTAGCAGGCTGGCGATTTAGCTCATTGTTTCCAGCGTCTATCTTAGAAGTGCAAGGGCCCTAGTTCGAGCTGTGGTAACCACATACAACAGTGCTGGACATGGTGGTTTTGTGTGTGCACGTGTGTGTTTGTGTGTGTGTGTGTGAGTGTGTTACACGCTCAGCAGCAATCAGAACCACAAACCACAGTGCCGGGTGTGGTGGTTCATGCCTGTAATCGAAGCATTCAGTTGGTGGAGGCAGGAGGGCCAGCCTGAACTACAAAGCAAGACCTTGTCTCAGAAAAAAGAAAAAGAAAAGTAGAAATCAGATCATATAGAAACATGTGCTGTACTGATCTAGACTTAGGCTCATCCTTTCTCATTCCTTAGGGGTTGGTTTGTTTGCTCTTTTGGTTTTCTTTTTTGTTGTTGTTTTTTAGACAGGGTTTTGTAATGTCACTAACTTGCCTGGGTTGATCTCAAACTTGTGGATAAGTGCTGGGATATCAAGCCTATTCCATCGCACCCTGCTCATTCCTTAGATTTTTCTGACTCATTTCTATCAAAAAGATTTGGTTATTTATTTCTTCCACTACATGGTCACCCCACCCAGAAAAAGCTACAGTTCCTACATCTTCAGCTGATTCCCCATTTTTTTTGATGAAACCACATCTATTATTACAATGCATACAATGTCTCTTCGTGGAATCTATAATTAATATATTACTATAAAATTCAGCATTTAATCATTTTTATTGTATCGGTTTTTGGAGCTTGACTCTAGGTCCTGTGTTATACAGATTTTTAAAAAATCTATTTAAAAGAATAGATTGAATATTTCCCCTGAAGGCAACCTTCATTTCACATGACCTGTATGCTAATTTTTTGGTTGTAAAATACAATTTAATATGAAGTTAGTGAAACACAGCAAAGGAAACCTCATGCTATGCAAAAAGTAGTCCCCCCCAAATTTACCTATATGCTTAGAACATTTCCCATGGCGCATGCTTCCTATGTAAATCATTTTGGAAGGCAATTTCAGGACCATGTCTAAATATATTTTGCCATTTGTTAACTGCAAATATTCTTACTTTTCTAAGTGATCCGTTCGTTAAATTGGCCATATCTGCCAGCATCCATAAACTGCTGCCAAAGCAAACAGAAAAAAAATGGTCTTTTTTGAGTCCTGAGGCTCACGGCGGTTCCGTTAGTGCGATTCCCTGAGATTGTGGTCCCACCGCGGTGGAAGCCAGGCTCTGCCTTCCGTTTCTCTGTGATAGAAACTTTGTCTTCGTCCAAGATCAGCTGCACATCCGGATTCTAGCGGGAAGTCCAGCGTTTTGCTGTACGTTGTCTCTCCTCCTCTCTGTAAGAACAAGGGGCCGTTTTCCTCCCCTGCATTGTCCCTCTGCTCCAGTCAGCTGCTGTAGACCCAGCTTTTGTCTGCAGGATTCGGAGCCACACACCCCCAGACGTCACTTCCGCTCTGGCCGCTCTGAGTCCTGAGCAGCGGGAGGGGTTGAATTCCGTGGACACCTCCTTCCGCTGCTGCCTCCAACCTCGCACAGAACCCCACTGTGCTCCTCAAGTGGAGCAGAAAGTCACCAGCTACTATGGCCCAGACTGTTACTTTATTTTTAATTAACATATAATAACTATGCGGATGTGAGGGGCATTGATGTTTTTGGTTGCTTTGTTGTTCTGTGGAATAAACTATCAGCCTGTGTCGTTTTATTTTGGCACAAGGTCTTGTTTAGTTGCCCAGACTAGCCTCAAAGGCTTGCAGTCCTCCTGTCTCAGCCTCTGGAATAGCTGGGAATATAAGGATGTACCCCTGTGCCCAGCTCACATGTATACCTTTCTTTCTTTCTTTCTTTCTTTCTTTCTTTCTTTCTTTCTTTCTTTCTTTCTTTCTTTCTTTCTTTCTTTCTTTCTTTCTTCTTTCTTTCTTTCTTTCTTTTTCTCTCTCTCTCTCTCTTTCTCTCTCTCTCTCTCTCTCTTTCTTTCGGTCTCGCTTTGTGGTTCAGGCTGACCCTGAGCTCAGCCTCAAACTCACATCACAGCAATCTTCCTGCCTCTGCCTCCCGAGTGCTGGGATTACAAGCGTGAGCCACCACGCCCGGCACTGTGGTATGTGGTACTGGTTGCTGCTGAGCGTGAGTCTCCACGCCCAGTATGGTATGTGATTACCGGGAATCGAACCTGGGTCCTTGCACTTGCAAGACAGGCGCCGGAACTACTGAGCTAAATCCCCGGCCCTATACCTTCTTTTTTTCTTTGAGACAAGGTAACAATAGCTGGTCTTGAGTTCACTGCTGCCTTAAAGTCATGGCAATCCTCCTGCCTCAGCCTCTCAGAGCTGAGATGACAGGTGTTCGCCATCACACCTGGCTTACATGTATACTTTCAATATATATTCTATATATATTCAATATATATATATATATTCAATATATATTCTATATGGTATTTGATACAGAGTTAGTCAGAAAGGAGCTGCACATTATCTATCTGTTGACTGGTGAACATGCTTTCAGTTCTCTAAAGAGCTGACCATGGACCTAGCCTGGATTCTGAAGAATGTCTTCAGTGTAAATTTCCTGTCCTCCCCCCTGCTCTAAACAGACTGTTCTGATTCTTCCTCAAAGCTCAGGACTGAATTATTACTGGGGAAAAAAAACTCACGGAAGGAAGAAAAGAAAAATAAGGTCAAATTGCTTTCTGGGTCAGTTCTATTTTCAGAATCTGTGCAGCACGATTCACCCTCGTGTCGGAGGCTCCATCCACCTGAGTACTCAGCAGCCATCTCTGTGCATCCGTTAAGCTCAAGGTCCCACACATTCCCTCCAAAATGACCCGGATAACTGGGCGGCTGCAAAAACAAGGAGGAAAAGAAGCAGCCAAGACATTACTTTGTAATAAATAAATAAATACGTCTGACTGTTGGGTGCGGGTAAATGTAGGTGACGGTTTAATTAGCTCTCCTCTTAGGCTATTTACTCCATGGCCCCACAATTCTCTGGAGCAGTGAGCAACCATCATGCCTTGGGTGATGGATCATAAACTTTTGTATCATAATCCTCATGAATTTTATCTTAAACTGGAATGCATCTGTTAAGGCGGAGTGGCTGATACTATTGGGCTTTAAGAAGTAATTAGGCTAAAAACCTTTATAGGATTGTTTGCTATCGATGATTCAATTCTTTTTCATTTTCTGTAGTGACCAGGAAAGGACAGAATCAAACCTTCACAAAAAACAGTCATTAAAATATTTTTTTTTCTTCAATACTAGGTATTGAGACCAAGGGATGCTGAATTATATCCTTCATCTTTTTTGAGATGAAGTCTCCGCAGGGCCTCAGGCTGGCCTGAGCCTGTGGTCCTTCTGCCTTAGCCTCCCAATAGCTGGGCTGGCGCGAGGGCACCGCCATCAGAGGCTGTTCTTGTGTCTTTCTCCATGTAGCTCATTTGAAGTTATTTACATCATATCCTGAGAAAGCTCTTCATTGTCATCTAAACTGTTGCTTAATTTCATTTTTTAATTCTTGGGTCTGGGATTTAGTGCCTGCCTTGCAAGGTCCCGAGTTCAATCCCAGTAACCACATACAACAATGCCACCTCACTCCTGTAATCCCAGCACTCGGGAGGCAGAGGCAGGAGGATTGCTGTGAGTTTGAGGCTTGCCTGGGCTACATAGTAAGCTCAGGGCCTCCCTGAACTACAAAAGCGAGATCTTGTCTCAAAACAAACAAACAAACGCGTCATTTTCAGTGTACCTTCGGGTCACTGTATACCAGTCATCCTCGCTGGGTGCCACAAACAAAGTGAATACACTTACTTAATGGTTCATGATGAACTTTTAACAAGTTTTGCGCTGCCATGGAAATGGAGAGAATGTTTACTAAGTACATATTTCGTCAGAGCCCTGAACCGATAAATTTGAAAGTCTTCGCAGTTAAATTGGCAGCCAGACCCGGAGAGAAGCGCTGGCTCTGTGTCCGTTGTGCTCTCCAGTGATGTGAGCTGAGCATGTGTGTGGGCAGCGGTCGGAAGGGGAGGCACCCTGTCCTAGGGCAAAAGTGGGTCAGCCAGGGCCACCTCCAGGCCCGAAGTCACACAGCCGAGCCCTCGGCTCAGCTCCTCGCGGTCAGTAGGGTGGACGCAGAGCTTGATGGGTCAGCACCGACCGACAGGGTTTCCTTAGAGTAGCGTCACATATTCAGCTCTTTGGGGAGACAGACATTTATCATTGATGATTAATCCTTTGGGGGGGCCCCCTCCTTGCATTTTTTCCTCGTGCAGCAGGCCCACAGGCTGTCATTGGCCATGTCCACTGTCCCAGCTGTGCTCACAGCTCCTGAGAGTTCAACCGCGGAGCCAAGCCCAGGCCCGCCCTGAGCCTGTGCCTCTCGGCAGGGTCTGGTTTCCTTGCCTCGCTGGATAACACCTGAAATAGATTTCAGTGAAACATTGAAGGAATTAAACATGAACAGATCTTAGCCTATTTCCAAGCGACATACTAAGATATGAATTCTCTAGGGGCAGAAACCTGCGGAGCAGTGTGCGGAGGGATTAGAGCAGACTTGTAAGGTCCTCTGCACAAACCGAGACAGTCCAAGACGGGAGGCGGCGATGGTGGTGTGGAGAAGGATTAGCCCACGGGACGCTCCGGCCAGTGCGTGGATCTGAGATCCACTTAGCAGATCTGAGATCTGCTTAACCATCTTCCTGGATCCATCCCTGACTCGAGTGGCCCCTCCAGACCAGGTTGTGCACAGAGCATCTCAGCACAAAGTGTGTTTCATACACCAATGTCCTTGTCATTATCCAGGGCTTTCGAACAGCAGTCACAATCACTTCACCATTCTGGGAGGCTGAGGCAGTTCAGGCCTAGCCTGGGCAACTTGGCAAGTCAGGGAGACCCGATGTTAAAATAAAAATGGCACTGGAGACAGAGCTCAGTGTGAAGGCTGTGAGTTCAGTTCCAAGTGCTGAAGGAGGAAGAAGGTGGAGGAGGAAGAAAAGGAAGCAGCAACTGAGTGTGGGCTCCGGGGCTCATGCTCAGGCCTCGAGGGACTTTCTTATAACTGTACTGACTCCCTATAAGCTTACAAACATCCCTAATCAAGAAAGATTGACTGCACACAAAGCAGAAGACTGTGTACGAAATGAAAATTATTTTAATTTTGTGCCTGATTGTACTGTGAAGAGCATTTTCATAGCCATAATAATGTAAATATTAAATAGTAATCTAAGTTACAATATAGTGAGTTGGTTTTGGGGGTCTTTTTTGACAGTACCAGGGATCAAACTTGAACCCTTGTGTTTGCAAGGTAGGCACGGTACCACCTGACTAAATCCTGGGCATATAAACTGATGTTAAAACTTTGTAGAGGGCTGGGGATTTAGCTCAGTGGTTCCGATGTCTGCTTTGCAAGCACAAGGTAATCAGTATCACATACCACAGTGCCGGGTATGGTGGCTCATGCCTGTAATCCCAGCACTCGGGAGGCAGAGGCAGGAAGATTGCTGTGAGTTCGAGGCTGAGCTCAGGGCCAGCCTGAAGTACAAAATGAGACCCTGTCTGGCAGTTTCCACAATGGAAATAGGAAAAGTAGGAGAATTAAATCCTGACTCTATAGTAGAAAGTTGAAAAGGTCTAACAAGAAGTATCAAGAAGTAGCAATACAAATATCTTAGCAATACAGAGGTGAAAATCAAGAGTCAACTTTAAGAACTGAAAATATTGCCAATGGGCCGGGGATTTAGCTCAGTGGTTCTGGTACCTGTCTTGCAAGCGCAAGGACCCAGGTTCCATCCCCGGTAACCACATATAATACTGGGCGTGGAAACTCACGCCCAGCAGCAACCAGTACCACATACTACAGTACCCGGCATGGTGGCTCGCGCCTGTAATCCCAGCACTCGGGAGGCAGAGATAGGAGGATTGCTGTGATGTGAGTTTGAGGCTGAGCTCAGGGCCAGCCTGAACTACAAAGTGAAACCCTGTCTCAAAAAACCTAAGAGAAAAAAATAAAAGAAAATATTGCCAATGAGAAATGCGATCATAATGTATTTCTAAAATGAACCAATAAACTCAGTTTATTTTTTGAAAAATGTACCAAGTGTGGTGGCACATACCTGTAACCCCAAGACTCAGGAAGCTTAGGCAGGATTGCTATGAGTTTGAGGCCAGCCTGGGTTACACAGTGAGATCCTGTCTCAAGGGAAGAAAAAGAAAGAAAGTAAGTGGTTAAAAACCTGCAAAGAAAAGTAAGCTTGCCAGCCTGAACTGCAAAGTGAGACCCTGTCTCAAAAAAAGAAAAGTCAAGCTTTGGGCAGGAAGCTGTCAGGCAAACAAAATCTCCCTGGGCCAGCAGGGAGCGCTAGAGCCATAATTAGAGGGATATTGGGTGTTGGGTGTGGGGTGTGGTGTGGAGGAAATGGACCCCCAACTTTCCTATCACCTTAGTCATGTATCGCTGGTTATTTATTTTCCACTTATTTTCATTCTAGTTTTAGGTGCACATAATATTAGTAGAAATGAGGTTATTATGGCATTGAAATAACTTTAATACTAATTCTACACCATGTGCTTGTGTACTCCACACATGAAGACTAGGCCATGTTCCAGTGACCCTGGTCTCTCCAGAGAAGCCACAATTGCAGTTTCACACACATCCATTTAGCTATGACCTGTAGACTGTATCAATATGTGAGAACAGTTGACAATGTTGTTTGACTCAGGCCAAATCCCACAGAAGCTCTTCTTATTAGTAACAAATAGTAGTAGAGCTTGAGGTATCAATGGTGATAGCAGTGATGTAGCATTAGTAGCATATACTTACGTCAATTTTCTCTGTCTGCTTGTATCTGTGTCTCTGTCTGTCTGTCTGTCTTTCTCAACAGAGACAGCTATGTTGCCCAGGCTGCTCCTGAACTCCAGCTTCAGTTTCCCAGATAGCAGACACTCCATGTACACACTATCAGCCCTGGTGGTTTCAATGCTTTTATTTTTGTTTGTGTGTTTCTTTTTGTTGCACCTCTGTAATCCCAGAACTGGGGAGGCTGAGGCAAGAGGATTGCTTCAAGATCAAACCCAGCTTGGGCCACATGGTGAATGTGAGGCCAGCCTGAACTACATAGTGAGACCTTGTCTGAAAAAACAACTATCCATAAAACTATGTGCTCTGAAATAGAGCACTAAAGTGAGAAATGAGAACGATTGTGCTAAATTGATGTGGAGAAGAGGTAGGAGTCATCTAATTACTCAACCTCATCTCCAGCTAAGTGGCAGCCCTAGAAACTTAGACTTCACACACTCAGTTGGTAAATCCAAGCAGGTCTGTTGGCAGAGATTTCACAGACAGGGCCATTAACAAAAGAGAATTAATTAAGTCAGTTTCCTTAGAAAGGTAATTGCTTAAAGTCTCTGCTCACAAGATGGGGAGGCGCTGATTGCTTCCGTGTTACCTTTGCACAGTGTTCATTATCTTACAGAGACATATTGTCATAGCCTGTGCCCAGATCTCCCCCCAGCGAGAATGAGGTGGGGCTACTTTGGAGGTGGCTGGATCTAGACTGTGTAATGTATTCATGATGGGGCTGGAAGACACTCGTTTTAAGGGTGTGAGTGCTGCCTGCCCTGAGGGGTCTGGATAAAATAAAGGGGAGAGAAAATAAAAGGTGGTAAAGGGAGAGCAAGGGAGTGGACAAAATAAGAATCAAGATATATCATGTACAGGTACAAATTCTCACTGATGACTGTGACCGTAACATAACCCTAAAATGTACCAACAAACTCAATAAAGGAGAAGAAAAAATGATAAATAGTACAGAAAGATCCCTTTCTTTTGCTGTCTTCCATTGCCATGAACTGTTGCGCTTCTGCCCCCAGCCTCAGAGCCAGCTGATTGTGGACGGAAACCTCTACAAACTGTGAGCTACATAAATCCCTTCCCCTCTAACTTTGGGTGTTGTGTATTTAATTTCAGCATCAAAAGAAAAGTAGCTAACACGTATTCATTTGTCACTTGCCTGGATGTAGCTTTACAGGATTTCTTCACCTTATGTTAGCGTAGTGCTCAAGGAAAATATCTGAACCCCGGTGCTTGGCATTTGGAATGGCGTCCGTCTGTAGCTGGTGTCCTAGGTTCGGCGGCTTGTCTGCTCTGAGCTTCCATGTCCTCGTCAGTATAGTGGAGGTGACAATAACCTACTTCACTGAGCTGTTGCGTCAAGCAAGTTAATGTCCATGAAGGGCTCCTTGGGGTTTGCTGCTATTAACCACAGTGTGTCTTATTTCCAGACATAATCTAATTTTGTCTTTTGACCCTTGTTTTTAAAAGTAGGAAAAGTTTATTGAGAAAGAAATCTTCTGTCTAAGAAAGACAGAAGGGGGACCCAAAAGTGGGTGACCCCATCCTTGGATATTTTTAATGCTTATCTATGATTAAAATAGTTTCACTCAAAGAAGCCAGAGGTAGTTATCACAGCAGTAATCTTAGCACTCAGGAGGCTGAGACAGGAGGATGGTGATTTTGAAGGGCTACATAACAAGTTCAAAATGAACTAGGCTTCACAATGAGACCTTAGCACTGAAGAAGAGGTGGAATTTTTGTTTTCATTTAAAATAAAATCATATCTTGATATGGAAACTCTAGTAGTTGATGAAGTCTGAAACTACACTTAAAACCCCAATCATCCCACGAACAGGAACACGACCTGTTCCGCAGTGCTGCGCGTTCGTAATGGTGGTGAATTAAAAGCCAATGTCCGATAGGGGGCGCTCCCGAAACATAATTTCATTCGGCGGAACCACGGCTTGGAGAAAATAGTAGTTGAGGCCGAAGTAGCTGAGGAAACCATAGGTTCGTGCGGTTTTGGATAAGAAAGCCCTAATTCCGTTGGTGCATGATAAGAATTATCAGGGAAGGAGTAATTGGACCCACAGACTTCTTTTGTAGAATTCTTTAAGGAACATGAATTACAGATATTATCGTCTTGGTTGGATACCAAGAAATATTAACGGTACAATCACCATCTTGAGGAAACGCTCTTGGTAGAAAGACGAATGATATTAGCAGTGTGAAGTTACTTGTAACAAAAGCGTTGTAATCAGGCCTCGGGATCCGCTCGGGAAGGCTCGGCCTCTTTGTGTAAAATAGCATAACTGCATGTATCCTGCAGAAATCCTCTGCATGCTTGATTATCGGTAGAAACAATGTAAATAGTGCTTGCGTCTCTGAATTACTTGTTCTGGGAATGGTGATCAACAAAAAGTCCATCTGTGTTCAGTTTCTCCCTAAGTGTCTTTGGTTCGCTGTGGGTTGAGCCCCAGGATGGGAACCGCTGGATAGACAAGTGGCCCACTGTATGCATCCGAGAGTCCCAAGCAAAGTTGGCCATGGTGGCCACGCCTGTCATCTCAGGAAGCTGATGCAGGAGGTTCAGAGAATTCAAGGCCAGCAGGGATTATTCAGGGAGTCCCTGTCCCAGAACCAATAATGAAAATCAGAGCACAGCTCAGAAGGACAGAAGTTCACCGGGTGCAGCGGGGAAGGGGATCTGAGGGGAGAGGTGAGGAGAGAAGAAAGCCTGGAAGTGATGTCTAGAGGTGGACAAAGCACCTGTTTAGTCATGGAGCATAGGCTGAGTTTGGTCGAGGCCCTGGTTCACGCCCCAGTGCCTCTCGGGTAGCAACAAGCAGGACCCAGAGTGCTGCCCATGGGCAGCTGAGAAGGTGAATAGCTCACGTGGAAGCATGCTCACTTTGGAAGCATGCCTACTTTGGAAGCACAAGGGCTCGAGTTTGATCCTCATTACACACACATACATACAAACACACACACACACACACACACAAAAAAAAAACAGATTAAGAGCATGTGAGAGCTTCCTCTCACCACACTGGCAAGAAGGGAAGGAAATTCAGGGAAAGAGTTTAATGAGGGGGAAAAGCTCCAAATTCTTTATCTGACAGGACATTTCAGGAGATATGGATGCAGGAGAGATGAGATAAGTATTGCATGCATCTCTAATCAGCTTTTTCTAAACGTGCGAGGTTCTTCCTTGATACTGGCCCCGTTTCTCCTTCATTTCCACACATTCTCCAGAGGGTACCAAAGACAGCTCCCAGTCATACAGGACCCACGTTGCTCAAGAGATTCTCTAAATGGCAACTGGTAAGATGCATCCCCGAGATTAGGCTCAAGTGGAACCGCACCTATGCTTGAAGCACAAGGGCCTGAGTTCAATCCCCGGTACTGGGAGGAAGAAGAAGAAGAAGAAGAAAAGTGAGTTCAAGGCCAGCCTGCACTATATAACATAGCAAGAGCCTGTCTCCAAAAAATAAATAAACAACAACAACAAAAAAACACTAAACATGGGGCTGGGGAGTTAGCTCAGTGGTTCTGCGCCTGTCTTGCAAGCGCAAGGGCCCGAGTTCGATTCCCTGGTAACCACATAACAATACTGGGTGTGGAGACCCACACCCAGCAGCAACCAGTACCACATACCACAGTGCCGGGCGTGGTGGCTCACGCCTGTAATCCCAGCACTCGGGAGGCAGAGGCAGGAGGATTGTGATGTGAGTTTGAGGCTGAGCTCAGGGCCAGCCTGAACCACAGAGCGAGACCCGGTCTCAAAAAACCTAAAAAAAAAAAAAAAAAAAACACTAAACATGAAAATAGTTGAAGAAGACATACCGTAAGACCTTTGTTCTTCTGAAATTTAAGGACCTATAAATGGCCATGCTTTAATGAACCTTATGACATCTGCTCCTGTCTCTGTTAGGGGAAAAATGAGGAAGACTGAAGGTTGGAGATGGTGCTCGGGGACAGAGCACTTGCTGAGCATTTACAGGGCCTGGATTCATTTTCAGCACCTCAGAGAAAATGAGAGAGATTAGAAACCTAGTCCCTTTGATCATCATGGGGTTTCATTTGTCTGTTTTGTTGTTTAACACAGGACTGACCTAGAACTCACCAGTAGAAAACAGCAGCTCAGCTGGTCTCAAACTCATGGTGATCCCAAGTGACAGGATCACAGGCAGGCACCACTATGCCTGGCTACTTTCTTCTACTTGAAAGGCAATTTCAACTTTCAAAATTAGGAATAAAATTCAACTCTAGGGAGCATTCATTACTGGACACGCCTGCAGTTAGGTTCCAGTCTCTTGCCCAGTATATGACACAGGACTCAGAAGAACACCCTACAGGACAGAACTGAGACAGAAAAGCGGGCACCAGGATGACCAAGCCTGGTGCAGCTGACAAAGGCCCTGGCCAGTCCCTGGCACTGATTTTTATTAACCATCAAATGGGATAAAGACATGCTACATGCACAAGCAGGACCATGTACAGTTTCTATGGAAATCAATGTAAACAAGGCTCATACAGGACAAGACAAAGCATTCTCAAATTAGGATCAGAATAGACAAAAATGTATGGCTGTAATTAGAACACTGTCCTTCTAGGAAGAAGGTGTTAGGTGTAGGAAGAGAATCTATGTGTGAGTTACTCTGACCCCAGCAGGTAGGCGTTTGCCAGACTCACTCTATACCCAAGCCAGCTGTGGGATTAAGTCTTCACAGCTTGCATTGCTTACAGCCTGCTTTGAGACATAATCAGTGCTACACTCTCTCACATTTAGTAATTATATTTAAAGTTTTGGCATGGTGTACTTGGTTAACAGGGAAATATTCGAGACCTTTTTTAGAATGCTTCCTTTAAAAATATATAAAGTAGATAGGGTGGGCAAAGGAATAAAAGGAGTTAAGAGGTCTTACGGACATGCATCGACTCCCCATGATGCATATAATCATTATGGACCACAAATACATACTAGTAAAATAAAAATTTTAGGTCGGGGATTTAGCTCAGTGGTTCCGGTGCCTGTTTGGCAAGTGCAAGGGCCTGGGTTTGATCCCGATAATCACTTACAATTTTGGGTGTGGAGACTCACGCCCAGCAGCAATCAGTACCACATACCACAGTGCCGGGTGTGGTGGCTCACGCCTGTCATCCCAGCACTCTGGAGGCAGAGGCAGGAGGATTGCTGTGATGTGAGTTTGAGGCTGAGCTCAGGGCCAGCCTGAACTACAAAGTGAGACCCTGTCTCAAAAAAAAAAAAAAAAAAAGTCACAAAGAAAGAGCTTAAACTATACTGGTTCGTGTGTTGCCAAAAACACTAATCGATACAAATACTGAGGTTTTTGCTTGTTTGTTCACACAGGGCCTGGCTGTGTTACTCAGGCTGCCTTCTATTCAGTATGTAGCCCACGCTGGCCTCAAGTACGTAGCAATCCTCCTACCTCCGCCTCCCTGGTGCTAGGATTACAGGCGAGGGCTTCCATGTTGGCTTTTTCTTTTTTCTCTCTCAGTAAATTCTTTCACTTCTTCTAGAAATTGAACTTCATGATCATGAGGTTATGTGTCATGTTGGAAGAAACAATTTCTAAGTTCATCCCCCTTCCAAGGAGAAGTGAGATGAAGCAGCAGAGAAGGATGCTTCCCTTTGTCCTACTTTGCTGCCCTGTGCTCACTGCTAGAAAACCCCATTTTGAGGAATTGCAGATTTTTACATCAGAACAGAGAAGCTGACTAGTGTGGAAAGCTGTCAAGCACACGGACTCATTTTCTCTCCCAGTGCCTTCTGTCTGCTAACTCTCAAAGGAGCAGAGTGTATCCCAGAGTCCAGGGTTTTCTTTTCTGTCCTGGTCTCTGCAAGATGAAAGGTCAATGCTGGGTTCAAGCAAAGGCATGGTGGTTGCTGGCACAAAATGATGTTCACCAGGGTCTGGGGCATAGTTCAGGGGTGGAAGCTGTGCTAGGCATTCAGTGGCCGTTGGCACATAAATAATGGAAGGAAGGAAGGGAAGATAGAAGGAAGGAGAAAGAGGTCAGGGATTTAGCTCAGTGGTGCCGAGTCTGTCTCACAAGTGCAAGGTCTTAAGTTTGAACTTGAACCCTGGTAGCAAAAAGGGGGAAAAAAAAGAATGAAGAAAGTGTGTGAGAAAGACAGAGACAGAGGGAGGGGGAGAGAGAGAGAGAGAGAGAGAGAGAGAATATCAACAGGCTTCAAGTTTATATAACTAGAAATCCTCCATTAGGCGGAGCCTCTGTTCTGACCAGTTCCATTACTCCTCTGTCTCTGTCTCTCCATCTGCCTTTCTCTGTCTCTCTTTCAACTTTCTTGATTCCTTTGGACTGTGTCACATTTAAGGCCCTGAAGTATTCCTCCTTTGGATTCCTGCTGTGACCTCCTAGGTGGTTTTCTTCTACTCTTCCTCTAGTCCTTTTCCAGAAGCAATGGAAGCAGTCCCTGCCACAGCTGCCTCACCTTCAGCACAAGCGGCTGTTTCCTAACCCAGGAGGCACGGAAGTTCTTCTAGGATCCTGTGCATATTTGCGTTTTCCCAGTGAGGTGTATAAAGCTCATCTGTTTGTCAAAGTGGGTTTAGATCTTAGAAACAGTTTAAAAACCAGCCCATGGGAGGGCCGGGGAGTTAGCTCAGTGGTTCCGGCGCTGTCTTGCAAGCGCAAGGGCCCGGGTTCGATTCCCCGGTAACCACATAACAATACTGGGTATGGAGACCCACACCCAGCAGCAACCAATACCACACACCACAGTGCCGGGCGTGGTGGCTCACGCCTATAATCCCAGCGCTCGGGAGGCAGAGGCAGGAGGATTGTGATGTGAGTTTGAGGCTGAGCTCAGGGCCAGCCTGAACCACAAAGCGAGACCCTGTCTCAAAAAACCTAAACAAAAAAAAAAACCAGCCCATGGGAAAAGAACTATGACCCTCTCAGCTCATCCCGTGCCACTGTCTATCAGATGCCAATCCTCCTGAGTTGCTAAAATGGACTAAAATGAACCTCATTCTTCGCACTTACCTGCTTATGTGCACTTTTCCCTGTATCAAAACACCCTCAAATTTTCTTTCCCTTCTAGACATTTCCTGGTTCCAAGAACTTTCCTTTGGGGAATTTTCTCCCTTATTTTGCCTGGTACTTGAAGCTCAGCTAATTTCTTTCTTTCTCATAACACCCTGATTAAATACAGAAAGAGTCTGAGACTGAGGGACTAAAGGCAGGGATTCTATTTTGGGGTAATGGACTACTTTTTCACCCAAAGACATCATAAGTCTTACTTTCTGGGATCCATGAATATGTTATTTATGTGGCCAAAGGAATCTTGCAGATATAATAAAGGTGAAAATATTTAAGTGAAAAATATACCCAGATTACCCTTGTGTTTCCGGTATAACCAGAGCATCCTGTGAAGAGAATGGAGGAGTCTCAGAGTTGGAAAAGACAGGTGACAGAAAAACTGGTTGGAGGAATTCAAGGAAGGGGTCTGCTTGAAAAGGACAAAGCTGACAGTCCCCAGCCCACTACAGAATGAAGTCTCAATTTAGAACTCTCAGCCTCCAAGAATGAAAGACCAAGAGTAGAATTAATCTAGTTGAGGGCCGAGGATTTAGCTCAGTGGTTCCAGCACCTGTCGTGCAAGCTCAAGGACAGGGATTCCATTCCCGGGAACCACATGCAACAATGCCAGGTGTGGAGACTCACATCTATCAGCAATCAGTACCATGTACTACAGTGCTGGGAGTGGTGGCTCACACCTGTAACATCAGCACTCAAGAGCAGACAGGAGGATTGCTATGAGCTCCAGGCTTGTCTGGGCTACATAGTGAGCTCAGGATCAGCCTGAGCTACAAAAGTGAGACCTTGTCTCAAAAAAAAAAAAAAAAAGAAAATCTAATTGAGAACAAAGAAAATAATATTTTTTGTGGCTAATTAGGCTTGCAATTCACGAAAAAAGATTCAAATGACTTTGAAAATCTTCTCTCAACCAGGCGTTGTACATGTGTAGTGCCAGCACTTCGGAGGCTGAGGCAGGAGGATGGAGGGTTCTAGGCAAGTATGGGCTACATTGAGAGGTTATCTGGACTAATCACATGGCAAGACGTTGTCTGAGACACAATGAATGAGTGAACCAATCAATCAACCAACCAATCAATCAGTCAGTGTTAGGATGGAAAGAAAGAGAAGGGAGGTAAGGGAGAGAGAGGAAAGAAAAGGGAGAAAGCAAAATAATGTGCTGCAGGTTGTATATCACAAAGCCTGTTTTTGTGGCTTTGCAAATGGGTAGTAATTACATCACTCATTAGGAACTATGATTGTTGCTACTAACAAGAGTTGCCTTGTAAGAGAAGGATTGGGTATCGTCTCTGTCCTGGTACTGTGGGAAAAGGTTCCATTATAAAGGCTGAAGGGGTTAAAAGCATTGTCATATACTTAGGGGAGGGGCAAGTCTGCACCCAGTGTAGCAGTTCAGCTGCACAATGATCAACAGTGGCCTCCTGACTGGATGTGGGGGTTCACGCTTGTAATCCCAGCACTGGAGAGGCTGGGGCAGGAGGACTGTTGCGAGTTCGAGGTCAGCCTGGGCTACAGAATAAAAAAAAAAAAAATTGTTTTTAGGACAGTCTCACTTGGTAGTGTAGGCTGGCCCTGAACTCACTATGCAGCACATGCTGATCTCCTACCTCTGCCTCCAAAGTGCTAAGATTATAGGTATGTGGCACCACCCTAGGCTTACGTATTGCATCCAAGGAACACTGAACTACATAGTGAGACTCTATCTCAAAAAACCAAAAAATTTTATAAATGAAAGTCTTTGATTGCGTTCAAAATGAACCAATGATACTCCACTTTTCCCTTGACAGTTTTAAACAAGATTGTTAAAATTCATTATAATAATAAAAAATGTTTAAAATATACTTGATATCTTAGTATTATAGGTCTCTATCAACATCTGAGTTCAGAATAAGTAAAAATAAAAAATATTGCTGGCAGAATTTCTTTCTAAGCCTGAGAAAGGCTAAAGCTCCAACTGCATCTGTTGCTCACTTTAAGACTGAATCAGGGAAATGAAGTACAGTGGTGCAAGCTCATAATCCCAGTACTCAGGAAGCTGAAGCAGGAGGATCTCAAATTTGAGGCCAGCTTGAACTGCAAAGTGAGACCCTGTCTCAAAAAAAAAAAAATAAATAAATAAATAAAAAACAGGGCTAGGGATTTAGCTCAAGTGGTACCTTGGAAGCACAAAGGCCCATGAGTTTGATTCCTGGTACCACATACCACAATGCCGGGTGTGGTGGTTCACACTTGTAATCCCAGCACTCAGGAGGCAGAGGCAGGAGGATTGCTGAGAATTCAAGACTGGCCTGGGCTATGTCTGAGTTCAGGGACGATCTGAGCTACAAGGCAAGACCCTGTTTCAAAAAAAAGCTAAATGTTTTAAATGCAAACTCAATAATAACTCATTAATTACCTACTATGTATTAGATGTAAGATACAGTGATATAAATATTGGCTTTGAGCCAAGCATGAAGTCTGTGTGCTAGTACAAGCAAAACAACAACAAAAAACCCAGAAGGGACACACACCTGTGATCCCAGCATTCTCAGAGGCTGAGGCAGGAGAATCATAAATTTGGAATTAGCCTGGACA
>PVIR01016293.1:0-36873 GCA_004026965.1 Petromus typicus | reverse complement strand
TCTGAAATAACAGATGCAGAAAGATGAGACACCGGAGCTCAGAGAAAGTTGACGATGTTCTTGTGTAAGTGACAGAGCATCATGGAATGCTCTGAAATTAAAATTAAACACATCATTTAAGATTACTAATGAAATAGTAATAGAAAAAAGAGATAAATATAATTTTCATAAGTGAACATTTACTTTAGTCCCTTATCCTATAAAGTACTAGTGCCTTATTCTATGAGCTACAGCAGCTTAAAAAATTTACAGCATTATTATCAAAATGTCTTTAGCCAGATAATAAGTATGACACATGTACATTTTATCCATGAGTAGGAAGGAAATCAGAGAGTGAAAATAACTTTGAGTTCAGACTATCAGTATGAAGTAATTAGAATATCTCTATGTTTTTTGAATAAACTGAGTTTATTGGTACATTTTAGGAGTGCATTATGATCACATTACTCATTGACAATTTGTATCTGACCACAATATATCTTGATTCTTATTTTTTTCTCATTGTCCTTCCTTCCCTCAGCCCCCACTCCACTATATGAATAAGCTTTGTTTCCTTTTTTTCCCCTTTTATGACCAAAATTTTTTTCTTTCCCTTCTTTGCTTTCCCCTGCCCCTACTCAGTTCCCTCTCTATTTGGTTAGCAGGATAACCTCTGAGTTAGGTTAGTTTGACTTGTCTTAATGTGTTATTTACTTACTTTTTTTTGCTGTTACCCAACTTCAAATTTCCTTTCATGGATCAATCAACACAAGAGGTGGCTCTCCTTGACTGCCTATTGAATATAATCTTATTTTCTGCATCAACATGTTTGTGACTAAAGCTTGACATTAAATGCTGCCCTTCCCTTCAAAAATGAAGAAGCATTAGAAGATGGAGAGGGCTGTGGAAGAAAAAGCTCATGTCAGAATCCCTCAAGAAATACTGAGTATCTACCATGCCAAAAGACAGACAGATGCTACTGAAATGATTTTAAACATGCTGTCCAATTTATATGATAAGGAAATATATGTTTATTCACTGCCATTGTCATTTTATTCAAAATAGAAGAACTCAGAATGATACATGAATAAAATAACTAAATACCTTCTCAGCACTCTAGATTTTTCTAGAGTTATTCTTCTCAGGCAGTAGAGAACAGCTGGTGGATTCTTTAGCTGTTTGGGCCATTTTTAGTTTTCAGAATTTCCAGAGTTGTCTTCTTTTTAAAATTGATTTTATTGGTATATATGATATATACATTATGATCACATTCAATATTGTGAATATGTACCTGTATATGGCACATCTCAAATCTCATTTTTCACATCCCCCTGCCCTCCCTAAAACTCCCCACTCCCATATATATAAGCTTTGGGTCCTTGTTTTCTACCATCAAGTTTTTCTTTCCCTCTTTACTGGCCCTACCTTCTTTTACCTTTTTCCTTTTGAGTATTTTCAGAGGCGTCACTTATCTACATTAAGCATGTCTTCTCTTGAACGTCCATCTGCCCTCGGACAGTAAGCCTTTTGGAGTTTCTCTATGAGTCCCTTTCCTCATGGACCATCCTTTCTCTCTTGTTCGCTGTTCTGGGCCTCCTCTCGTACCTGAGGCCCTGGTGCGGAAGCAGATAGAAGTAAGTACGAGCAGGAGTCTTCAGGAGCTGCATCGACAGCGCGGTGTCTCTATGTGCTGCTCTCAGCACGGATCTCTCCTTTTACTGTCAAATTTTTAGATTTCTGTGTACATGGTTGTTTCTGTCTCAGAAACTTGGACACCTATGTGCACGTACACAGATTCCACGACTTGAAACTCTACTCACAGGCCTCCTCAAATCAGGACATGAGAGGAGGCTTCAGGTTTCTTCTTTACTTTGGTGTCTGTGCCTGGGACACAGGCTTGGAGCTTCTGCCCAGATTCTTGGGCAGCAGAAAAAGGCACACTTGCCATCCTCAGAGGTCATATTGCAGGAGCATGTGTCATCACACTTCTAAATCACAGCAGTTGTGTGACTATGTGAGCTAGAAGAAGTTGTATTGTCAATAAATAGAGGAAAGTAAATGTTAGCTATGCATTAGCTTGTAGTGGGATAGTAAATGAAATAGATATGGGAGAGAAGAGTTGGGGTGAAATACTAAACCACACGGAAAACCGAAGGTGAGGGCAGAAGAGCCAGTTCTTAGTTTTGTTGGGAAAAACTCGAAAGGAGAGTAGGGGAAAGACCTGTGATGTCAGAGGACAGCCCAGAGGGAGCAAGCTTGCTTGATCTGTGCAGACATGCAGGTGACACAGAAGAGACAAATGCTATGAGTGCCACAAAGTTCAGAGAACCTCCCTTACACACCTGTGAGTGAGTGGAGGGTACACCCAGTGCACTGCTGAGTTGAAAGTACTCAGGCAAATTCTCTAAGAGAGGGATCTTGGCATGAACAGGAAGAATGCCCTGTAGGACCATTGGCAAATATAGGAAACAGCTTGTACCAGGCAGACTATGGGAGGGCTCATTAAGGCATAAAGGTGAAAGGGAGTTGAAGGTGTTGTGTGCTGAAGCACAAAGATGTGACATGTTATCATCATAGTAGGAAGATCAGCAAGAGGCAGACATGGCCAATGAGAAATTTTTTAGCTTTTTACAGTAACTGGGACTGCCATACACATAGAACATGTCAAATTCTCAGCTGTGATCTCTTCCACTGAGATGTGCATATAACTAACAGCGTTTCAGTAGAACACTGGGGAAACATCCTTGTCAAGGGACAGAGAAAAAGAAACATTGTTACTCTAGGGACATAGGAAAGATTGCAGACAACTATAATGTAGTGTATATTTGATACATTCCAGCTTTTAAGAGATGTATGTGACAGAAAAAATACATGAAGTTTAAAGTAGCAGTAAACTTCTACGCCCTCAAACAGAGACTGGCACCTGACTCCATTCACTCCTTTGCCAAAGGGAACAGCGTGAGCTAAGAATGGTGGTCATATGCCTATAATTCCAGCACTCTGCAAGGGTGAGGCCGGAAAATTTTAAGTTGTAGTCCAGTCTGGCCAACTTACTGACTTATCAAGATTGTGTCTCAAAACAAGTTTTAAAAGATGGGTACGTAAATCAGTGTGAAGACCCTTGGTTCAGTTCTCAGTACTGACAAAAAAAAAAAGGAAAGGAAAATGAGGAAGTAGAAGGAAGAGAGGGAGGGAGGGTGGGCATGTTCTGAGGTTGACAGTAGGCAAGGGATCAGGGAATTTTGGTTAGGTTTTGGCTGTTGACCACATGGGAGAGGAAAACAGCTTTGCCTGAACGTGTTGGGAATCATAGGCTTTTGTTCATCTAGTTTTGTTTCCTTTAGATTTCTCATCTTTTATGTTCAAAACTTACTTGAACTTTATGGTCACAGCTTCAAGTTCGGTGTTACTTAACCCGGCTCCCTGGTTATAGACAACGAGACTAGTATTCACAACATTTGTTCATTCTTGGGATTATAGGGCAAATGTATTATCTGCCACAGTAGATACTAGCAAAGACAACAACAACAAAAGAAAATTATCCAATATCACTACTGATGATTAAAATATACAAAGCACAAAGCTGGTGAGTATTTAGTGGGATCAAATTGAACAAAATCTGGATTGAGAATAAAGACAAACACAATATAGAACAGCCCATCCTCAAAAGCATCTTCATTGAGCACAGTAAAACCCACTGACACAGAATGATGCAGGCATGGGCACAGAACAGTCATGCAGAGAGAGGTGGAGAATGCATGAGAGGATATTGTAAACACCAAAAGTGTTCATTTTATTTCTTCGAACCTAAGTTTCACTAGGAAATGCTAGCCATTTCCTGCATCTTTTCTCCTTTCCTCATCTTACAAGTGTGTTAGGTACATAAAACACAACCTTGAAAACTGCAGACTTTAACCCAGTTTTCCACAAAAATGTCTGTAAGACAGAATCACCTTGTTTTGTTTTTTACAATAGATCCCTAAGACCCAGTGGCTGCACTTCTATGTATCATTAGCTGGAGGGATGGAAAATTAGGTTGCATTTACTGAACGGTTTACCTCAGTCAGAACTGAGAGTGATGACTCGGGGCAGGTAACTGCTCCCTCAGCAAAGATTTTCATTATCTTTGGATACAAATTAAATCACTTTAATGGTCGGTACCAATATTTCCATGGTATAACTGTATCAGCTGAATTTCTGATGCATTATATCCTATTATTCTAAAAAGTATTTTTAAACTTCACTATAGTAGTTATTTTGAGCATTCTCTAAAGAACTTATACATTGTATTTTTGAGAAATCTTCTCTTTGATCTCCACATTGTCTCTGATGTGTTCAGTAGATGCTGACTCCCCGAAGTTGTTACTAAACCCTCCTCCTGGCCTTGCTAATAGAGGCCCATATGAAGGCACACTGTGAAGGGCGGCCCCCTCCAGCTCCCAATTCCCTATGCTCATGCTCCCAGGACCTGAAAGGAGTTTCACTCTTGGGTTTATCAGGGATTATCTCCCCCTTAGGATTACTCCCCCACTTTGCAAGGTGTATCATGGGGCAACAGTGCCTGTGCAGCAGCCTTTCCTTGGTGTCTCAAAATGACTGCTTCTCCCAATTTTTATTGACTGCTCATTCCCTAAAGGGAGGTTAACAGGTTCTTCCATTCAGGAGCACATAGTGTCTCAGGCCCAAGGTTTTCTTCTGCAAGAGAGACATCATCTGCCAAGATGCAGTCAGCAGCTCCTTCCTGCTCTTTTCCCCAAACTTCTCTGCTTCCACGTGGGGCTTCGCTTTCATTCAGTGTTAACTATAATGTCTATTTAGATAGTTTGACTCCAAACACTGGAAATGTTGTTGCAAAGGTAGCTGCAAAAATCCACATTGTGGGAGACAGAAAACTGATTGCCATTTGTTCTAGCTTCTCCCTATCAGATGAAAACATCAAAGCACTGTAGTGAGGTTTTAGATTAAAGACATCAGTACACAACCTTGTTTTATAACACCCAGGTCTTCTAAAACTTGAATCCTTGCAAAATTCTCCTGGGAAGCCCAAATGACATGATGGTTCTCATGTTTTTGAACATTTTTCTCTGTATTCTTTGGAATCTGGGTCAGAGCTATTATTCTGAGTACATTTCTTATGGGATAGTAGATTTCTTTTTATACCCTAGCAATATGAAAACTCGCAGAAAAATAAAAACGTCTAGTATGTGTACAAATAGCACATCAAGTTTATGTATTTTTTCGTTCCCTCTTTTTCTTCCTTTCCGTCAACCCTCTCACCCATTCTCTGTTCCTCACATAATCAAGTACTAAGCAGCACGTCTACATCAGCACCTGTGCTAAGGCCTAGGAATATAAAAATAAGCATGTTGCTTCCTCCACCCAACCCCCAGGTGTTTGCTGTTTTATGAGAACCAGAGATTTATAAAAATGTTATTGAGCATAACATAGTGTTAAATGTGATATTGTGGAAACTCAATACAAGAAGTATTTAACATTACCTGAAATAGACAGGAAGACATCTAAGGTAGTGACAGGAAAATATTCTTAAAGAAATCCCTCAAATTTCTTTAGTATTCCAATGAGGTAAAGGTGTTTGTTACTTATTCCAAGTATAACCAAGTACTATTCTCTAACAATAATATATTGATGTTTGTCAGGCCAGTAGAAAACAATTGAAAATCTCTGGGAATAAGAACAACTATCTGACAACACAAGGGACCAGAGAATCTTTAAAACTGGTTACTTTTTGGAGTTGTAAAGCATCAACATAGGATATCTTGTGATTGTTACACTAAAAAACTCAAAAATATAATTAGAGTACCAAAAGACATGAGAATCTTAAAGTGAATGCAAATGAATTATGGAGACTAAATCTACAGTTGACTTTTTGAGGTAGAAAGAATAGTGCTTAGAGATTTATATAAAGAATAATACTTAGATGAGTGTGGATGAGGAAAATATAATATTTACATTGGTTATAAGTAATGGTTCTGAAGTTTAAGCCCAGATATGGAATTTACCACTAGAACGTTGGGTACCATATGACTGTGGTAAAAAAAAAAAATCCCTCTGTGTTTTGATTTCATCATCTATAAGTCAGTAATTCAGGATGGTACAGTATTTGGTTTATAGTTTTGTCATCACTACTAGATGCTTTTGCAAGTTCTAAAACATATACAACAAGCCCAATGAATATTAACTTAATATCATCATTAGTATTATATGAAAAAGAAGCCATGAGTGGTGTGACTCTGGCAACTTAACCTTAACTCTCAACAATATGTAAATAAGTTTTTCTTCATGTGATCTAAAATTTGCAAGATTTTCTTGTATGTACATATCTGGAAAACACATAACAGGATGATTTTTGCCAGTTTGTCTTTCTTTCTTCACCATTATGTTTATCTTCATTAGTATATGTTTGCAGTTCATAATGTTTGCATTCCTTGTGTGGTAGTGTTATACCTACATAATACATCTTAATTGCTCTTTATTCCCTTTTTTCTTACTTGTCCTCCACATTAATTCCATCTTTTGATCCCCTTCCCATCTGGGAAATGTCTATTTCCGTACTTCTTACATTTTTAATCAATTACTATTTAAGATAACTTGATATTCATTCTTAAAAAAATCAGATTATTACACATTAATATGTCTTGTGAATCTTAGCTTCTATTACTAAAAGTGATTTTCTAGGTAACACATTTTCAAAATATCTTTGGTAAAACAGCTTTAGGATATTTATAACAAACATATCCTCTTGTGAAAGTTATTGTGTCTTAAGGCATAAAAGCCCTCCAGGCATCTAGCCACAAGACCACAGGATAAATATTCTTAAAAAGCCAGTGGACATTGAAGGGATTAGAGAGCTGAAATTCTGGCTCTTTCCAGGAATGTTCAAGCAGTGCTTCAGTGGTTTCATCTGCCTCAATGTACAAATATGAATGATAATTTCAGTGGTGTCAAAGTACAGTATGCATGCTTCCACATTTCCAGGAAAGCCCAATTTTTCCCTTTTGTGATTTGTGTATATAGATATGTATATGATTATAGCTGAGTTTAGTCTGTACACAACTGATAAAGTGATACTACACAAATGAAGTTAGGCTCATGGTACTTCGAAGCAGTTCACTGGGAGAACTAAACAGTGAAGGAGCTCAGCTCTGGCTTCTCAACCTATTGAAATATCATTCTATCTATTGTTATAGTGACAGATAATTTTATAAGTCAAAACCTATGAGATCATGTCTGCTTCACTATAAGAAAAATGCATGTAGGATTTCCCTAGCACAACAGTGCTTTGCACTCCCACCCCACCCTGCAACCTTATGCTACCCAGCCTATTTGCTCTGGTATTTACAAAGCAAGTTTAATATGCAACAGATGTGCTGGGTACAGGAAGATAACAGAACTCACTGATAAGATTTCATTAAAAATTTCAAAGCAAGCCTGCATATTGGCACTCCAATTATCTATTAGTCTGGGAGGCTGAGGCAGAAAGATCATAAATTGCAACTTAGACTGACTAATATAGCAATTTAGCAAAACTCTACTTAAAAATTAAGAAATAAAATTTAATGGCTAAGGATGTATAGCTTAATGTGGGTACAATTCCTGGTAGTTCTGGTTTAAACTCCCAGTACCAGTTCATAAATATATATATAACTTTATAAACATGTATATATATATATATATATATGTTTATAAATCTGTTTATATATAATATAACATATATATGTTTATAAAGTTGACAGTAAAAGATAAGCAAAAAAAGGATGTCACTGAAAAGACAGTCTAGATTAAACAGAATAAAAAGAGAAAGGTCATACACTGACAATACTCACTTCCTACACTACATAGAAAGAATAAAATAAGAAGAATTATGCAGAATTGATTAGAAAATGATATATTTTTCTTTTGAAGTTATTTATAAATAATATATAGTGAGTAAATACTTCAGCTCTATCTGTGCATAGTATCAAAGTCTATAGAAATGACATTTGATTTTTAATAAAACATGTAATAAGTATTTTTTTCAGTTTGAAATAAAACCCAGATGGTACATATGCCAAGGATTAAAAACATAAACAGGACACAACTGCTATTTAACATAGCTACAAGTTTATTCAGTCATTTATAATAATATGACTTTTGTTGTGAATACTTTTAAAGTCCTTAAAGAATTTAAAATGTATTCCTAGGTATAAAGTTAGATCTTTAAATCAACCAGAATACACACCTAATAAATCTACATGGTTCTGAAACTTCTGAGACTAAACAAAATCTTCTCTCTACTCTCAGGGTCTCAAAAGCATGTGAGAGGGAAAGACTGGTTGGTGTCCTGCAGCATCTGGTATAAATAGTAACTAGACAGTGTTGACTTTATATTCATAAATTATTCCAAAGTCTTTGTTAAAAGATATAAGACTTTTAAATTTTATTTACATGTGGTTTTATGATATTCTAATTATCTGCTTTTATTAATTAAAATATATACAGTATATACATTTGAAAAGAATTGAAAGAAAACTACTCATATGAATCAGAACATTTAAAAGTAAATAAATAGTCTGTATTAGTCCAGTATATGAGGAAAGTACTTTCTTTAAATTTTCCTGCCTTGAAGACAGACTTACTACCTAATTTCATTTTTTTTCTTGATGAACATGAGTATTTGCTATTTATGACTCAGGACTCCTCTCTCCTCCTCATCTCCTCATTCTTACCACCCAATTTTAAAGTTTTAGGTTTTTAAAAAACATTTTCTTCAAATAATTAGATTTTGGTAGGATTAGATTTCTTTTCCTACATATATCTGTTCCTTACTAGGTAATTTGAAATTATAACCTCACCAAACAAGTATGTTAAGAATATATTACAAAGAGAGTATCAGCAACTTCAAACCTCATCAACCATTCTGTGTGATGCAAACAAAAGCTTTCTAAATATCAACTCTAAGAGAAAATGAACAAAAACATTCATCTTTTAAAGCTGGATTTGGCTCATTTAAGACTTCATTTATATTTTCCTATATATTTTTTCTATTTCTCTTCTTTTAAATTAATTGTACACTTAATTAACATGCTGTCCAGTGGAGTCTGGTTCCCTCCATGCTTGTCCATATTAAATGCTTAGATTGAAAGAGATCTACACTCACAGGCTGGTAGGACACTGCTCAGGTCCACAGCTGAGTGAGCTGTCACTCGGATGTTCCTGGAGAACACAGCTGCTGTGCAGAGCAGAGTATGCACCTCCATCAGCCATTCCACCTGGGCAAAGGTGGCAAATGCATGCCCACCTGCAGGGACTGCTAGTGTTGTATTGGACCACAGCCAAGCCACACCACTTTGTGAATTTTAATAAGTCAAGTTATTTAGCCTATATGGAATCACAGACTAGAGGCTTGCTGTAGTTTGTTGGGCTAACAAAGCATCCACTCCCCCAAAGTTCATCAGCATGCCAGATCTTTAAAGCTTTGAAAGCAGTCTTCAGTTAGGTTCTGTCACTGCACAGCAGATTAATTACACATCAGGACAATAAGCCATCAGAGCTCTGGAAGAGGTATTGCAGTATATCATCCCAATGAGCTGTGGCTAGCAGACTGCTGGGAGACTTGTTTGGACTGCTCTTTTCAATCCATCTCATATGCTTCAAAGATGCACCGAGGCATGCCGGAGCTGGAGACACTTGGATTCCCCACAAAGTATACTTTAAGCACCTGAGCTCATGTCTTACATGGTTCTGAACATTCTAATGACACTCTAACAGCTATAGAACTTATTATTTGCTTATTGAACACACAGCTGTCCAGGGCCCAATAAATAGGTCAATAAAGGAAGAAACCTTGACCAAGACTTAGCCCTTAAAACATAAGTGATTAATAAACTTGACCTTTGTATATCTTATCTTTCCTTATAGAAGTATATATATTAGTGACAATGATTCTAACGGCAGAAAGAAAATATTTTAGTAGTCTTTTGTGAAATGTAAGAGCCAATAAAAAAGACAAATTTAATTTTTCACTACAATATCTAGAAATAAATGCATAAAGCTTTATTTAAGAATTTGGATAATTTAAATATAGCAATTATAATGATCAAAAATGATATGATTTTCAAGTAGTACATCAAAACCATTTATAAGAAATTGATATTGCAAAGACAGACACTATTCCTTTTTTGTTGTTGTTGTTGTTGTTTGTTTTTTGAGACAAGGTCTCCAGTTCAGGCTGGTCCTGGGCTCACTATGTAGCCTAGGCAAGCCTTGAACTCACAGCATTCCTCCTGCCTCTGTCTTCCTAGAGTGCTGGGATTACAAGTGTAAGCCACCACACTCGGCATTGTAGTATGTGATTACCAGGGATTGTACTCAGTACCTTATGCTTGCAATGCAGACTCCAGAATCACTGAGCTAAATCCCTGGTCTCAGGCACCATTCTTAATACACTGTTTTCTGTTTTATAATTAACAGAATTTATGATAACATAAGTTCATTGTGAAGTAACTTACTATTGCAGAACGAGATGATTTAGGACTTATTTAATAGGAAATTACTCTCAAAATATTTTCATGCTCTCAGAAAATAAAGAAGAGTAGAAACAACTAAAAAAATTTGAGCAAAATTATATATCACTGAAATGATCAATTTACATGTTACATGTATCAATAACCATTGTAAATTGTCATTCATGATGCTTTTTTTTTTTTTTTTAAAGCAGTCTCTAAAATTCACCTGTCAAGATTAGGGGTGTTTGATTAACAATAGTATTTGAAAAGAAACATGCCATTCTAAAAAGAAAAGTTGTATGATTCAGAACCTTTAAGAATTTGAAAATGACTTTCCTTGTCATTTGTTTAAATTAATTGCCTTTTCACCACATGTCTACAGAATAAAATATTAGCACTTGTCATTTGTTTTCGACTTGCTGTTGGGTGTCAAAAGCTTGATTGCCTCCCTCTGAGAGTCAGTGCCACCTCTGCCCCTCCACAGCAGCGCACAGCTTTCCCATTGGGTTTTTGTTTGTTGCATAGCCAACATGATGTGCTCACAGAGCACATCCAGGCAACAGCGGCTCTCCCTGGGGATTCTTTTTCCATACTGGGTATTGGTTTATTTTAAGATGAATGAAACTTGTCTTATAGAAAGCAAAAAATAAAAAGAAAGCTAAGTGACTGAAAAGGTTAACTATGAATCTAAAAGCTTGCAGTCTCTTGCTGTGACAGGCAAAGTTTCAGAGAATGATGGGTTTGATTTTCTCAAAGGGATCTTTTAGTGCAGTAAAAAAGAAAAAAAAACCTCAATTAGACATAAAAGCTCACTCCACTAAGTCACTGCTGAGCAAAACTGTGTTCCTAGGAAGAATTAGCATCTCACATGTTACAGCACATTTGGTTTAACCAAAATTCTGGAAAAATTTAATTATCAGTATAATTCTTAAAATGTTCAGTGTCATGCTGGAGGTATTGATTTTTTAGCATTTGGTCTAAATTACGTATTTTTCCTAATATTATGACATAACTGTGATGGATATGATGTATTGGCCACTTTCTGTGTTCATGCACCCTGCTATGAGCTCTCTCCTGAGTACATTT
The DNA here is from genome assembly GCA_004026965.1 of Petromus typicus. Taxonomy (NCBI): domain Eukaryota; kingdom Metazoa; phylum Chordata; class Mammalia; order Rodentia; family Petromuridae; genus Petromus; species Petromus typicus. The sequence goes on along the minus strand of PVIR01016293.1, from coordinate 25,303 downwards.
AACCATAACAGAATCTGTATGTGACAAGTATTGTTTACCTTACTTCACACATGCAGAAACTAAGCTTCAATTAGGAACAAAATAATGCTATATAGCCAATACTTTCTAGAGCTAAATTTTAAACAAACCAAAAACATAGACTCTTAACTACTATGTACAGCTGACTCCATAAAATCTATCACCATGTTAAGATGTTGTATACATCTATTAACAGATAACATTTAATCTTTTTTACAAATCTGAGTATAATAAACGAGCTTTAAAAATGTAAACAAATGCTTAATCTGCATGGTGCCATTCTACACGGATAAGAAACACTGTTTACTATTCCTAGGACAAGCTGAGCTGTCGGGTGAGGGGACCAAGGTTGGGCCGGATGTTCAATCTGCTTAGTAGAAGAATGTGATGTGATGGTTTGGCTGCATCGAGTTGGGATGTTTGGCATACATCCTGCCCACCCTTATGTCATCCATTGATCCTGAGGGAATTATAAAGGGAAGCAACCCCTATGGTGATCATCAAGGAACAGTTCACTGATAGCAGTGCCTGTCACCAAAGATCACACATGTCCCTTTGGGAAGGGCCAAATTGGATCATGTGGTCTTAGAAGTCTCAGGACCAGAGGTAACCTTCAGTATTTCACCAGTTATAAAGTTTATTCTGAGCATAGTTTTGGACAGTTTGGACTGGGCAAAAGGAGATTGCTCCAGGAAAACCCATGTGACATTGTAACCTCTCACTTCTAATTGTTCTGGCTAACAATAAACATGGCTCAAATATAGAATAGAACCATGTCCATTAAATTAGTCTTCTGTCTTTTTAATGATAGGGGATAACGTATGTTGGCCAAGTGCAAACCAAGGAGCCCAGTAGTCTACTGCACTTCACCCTTGTCAAGAACAGAAGGAAAAGATGAGAATTTTATCTCACTTAAAATAGTATGTTTTCCAACAGACAGACATGTTTTGCATGGTGACTAGGTAAAAGGAAAAATATCAGTGATCTACTGCTCTTTCTGAATAGGGGAGAATCTGTTATTAACTTGAACCTGGTTAATGCACATGGAACAAAAAAAAAAAAAATTGGAGAAAAACAGATGTGTCACCTTTGCTGTAGATAAGTTTCTCTTTTCTTTTTAAATAAGAATTAGTCCCACCTTTTATTTCTCTGGCAGAATATTGCCCTTTAACATGCAACCAACTTCATAAAATATCAGTAAATTTGAAATGCCAGATGGAGACCTTCATCTTGGCAATTTTGAGCTATTCTTTTCCATTTTAGAGGCTCAGAATGAATACTTATCTTGTCAGTTTGTGCTCTATTGTACAGAAGTTCTGCTTTGTGTAAATGAACGTCAATCAACTTAGAACAAATTGATTTCCCTTTCTAAGAATGAAATATCCTACCCTACAAATAGATGCTTTCCATGAATGTGTCATTTACATTTGATTTCTGACCTCAGCCTTCTCTATTGATTGTAACATGTAAGTATTCATACTTTCTGTCTTGAGATGTGAAACTTGTCTGCTTACTATTTTCTCACCCCAAGGTCTTTCCTATATTATGTGAGTTATGTCTGAATAGCTCCCCAATTCTGGCAGCTTAAATTGTATAGAATACACTGCAATTTGCTCCAATTCCTGAGAGTAGCAGGGTGAACAGTTAATGGTGATAGAGGAGAAAGGAAGGGAAGAGGAATGCATTGAAAGTCAGCTTCAGAAATAAGAGTGTAGCTGCTACTCTGTAGCTTGCAAAAGCTATTTCTTGAAAATTAGGCTGAAGCTGAAACCTGACCTATGAGAGGAGACAATTACAGACCTGAATAGTTTGTTTTCCCTTCCTTCTGGTAGCTGGGCCTATTGTACTGCTTTTTCCCATTTGCAATTACTTTTGATTTCTTTTTTTCTTGAGCTGTTGATAATCATTCTTAGCCCATATATTTGTTACTGCAACTGTAGGAAAAGGAAAAATCTATAGACTAAAAGAAACTCTTTCTCCCTTACAATGTAAATCTCAGATTTTCTCTCACATTTTCAACAATATACTTCATAGACACAAGATATTTAGGAAGCAGCTGTTAATTGTAGCCAAGAACTAGTTGAACTATCCTAGAATTGCCTAAGCCTAAGGGTGTACAAATATTCAATGAGTGTTATGCAACTGGGGAAAAAAAAAAAAACCCTACACTACACACTTCTTGACAGTGGGCAATTCACAGAACATATTGTTGAGTGAAAAAGAAAGCAAAATTCAAAATATCATCTGTGTTGTGCTAGATTATTATTTTGTGAGAATGAAAATTACTGGGAAGTCATTTCTGCTGGGAAAGAGAGCTGATCTGCTAGCTGTCAAAGTAGCCAGTTAAAGCAGCAAGCCATAAAAGACATTGGCCTTTAGTTCCTGCAATGGTTTGTAATGGTTTGAGGGATTTTTAAGGAGGGAGTGTCTCTCCCAGTTTCATTTTCCTCTATGAAACAGCACACGGGTAGAGTCAGGCAGGGCCTCACTGTTGAACATATCTCCTCACTGTTGAACATGGACTTAAAACCATGTGGTAAGGGCTCAATGTCAACAAAGCCAAAGTGCAGTATGTCTTCTGTGTTCAGAGGCTCTGAAGACCATTTCATTTGAAGGCTTTAGAGAGGAAGGGACCTGGGAATGAAGCTCTGAAGCCAGAATGGAAATATGTAACAGAATATGACTTAGCAGGTACTCCAAGTCCTTGACCCAGCTCCCTAAAAACGCTGATTGCTGAACTGCTGTGCACCAGGTATGTTGGGGAGAGGTAGCTCCTCCTGGAGAACTTACACATAGAGCCTTTGCAAATGTACATGATCAGATTGTTGACACCAACTTTTTCAGCCAGGAGCTAGACTTCTCTAAAATAAGAAAATATGCATCATTTCTTCTTATTTTTATTTAAAAATATAAATGGAAAGGATAAACTGTCTACAAATGAGGGTTATGATCTATGGAGAATGAATTGGAACTTGTTAGTTTATAAACAATGTCATCTCCATCGTCATGTTCCTAGGTGAAAATATTTTAAAGTAATAATAGAAAATTATTATAGTTCATTGTGTTATACAGCAGTCTAGAAATTTTTTAAAAGATCTATTGAATGTACATTTTGGAACCATGTTAAAGTTTTATTTAAATTAAAAAAAAACCGACAGAGATGGAGAATAAAAACTCTAAGATAGACTGTAAAAGCAAACAAACTTAATGGCATTTTAAATCAATAGTGTACCACAAGGGAAGAAAAAAATTACCAAATAATTTTCAACAGAATTCTTTATTTCATGCGTTTGCTATGAAGTCAAAATAACTATGAAAAAATAAACTTTAGCAGGGGTCGGGGATCTAGCTCAGTGATTCCGGTGCCTGTCTTGCAAGCGCAAGGACCCTGGTTCAATCCCAGTATCCACATAACAATACAGGGTGTGGAGACTCACCCCAGCAGCAATCAGTACCACATACAACAGTGCCAGGCGTGGTGGCTCACCCCTGTAATCCCAACACTCAGGAGGCAGAGGCAGGAGGATTGCTGTGATGTGAGTTTGAGGCTGAGCTCAGGGCCAGCCTGAACCACAAAGCGAGACCCTGTCTCAAAAAAACCTTAAAAAAATAAAAAATAAAAAACAAATAAAATAAATAAACTTTAGCAGTTTTGTTTTTGTCTTGGGTAGGAAATAAGTTAACTCCATTTCTTAAATTTTAAATATTCTAAATATGTAAATATCATTTAGACATTGAGCATAATTGATGTCATGTTTCTGGTTATCACAGAAAATAGCCAAAAATTAAAGGGCAAAAATCTAAAAAAAGCACTTTTACACTTGATTGGAATCAGTTTTCAATATAAACAAGGAGTTCTCATAGCTGTAGATATTTTTGTGTGTAACACGTGCTTCCTATGTTTGACTTCTGAAAGGATTTAGAAGCAGTATAATAGCAGTAAGAATGAGTACTCCCAACATTCAGACATTAACTTTATGATCCTTTCATCTCTAAAAACACTGTGGTTTCTTAGAGAAATGGTTAATTCTGGAATGAAATCAAGAAAAGTTCTGTAAGCAGGAGAACTTTCAAGTCTTGTCTTTTCTTCTTCCTTCCCCTCCTCTCCTCCCCTCTCCTCTCCCCTCCTCTCCCCTCCTCTTCTCTCCTCTCCCCTCCTCTCCCCTCTTCTCTTCTTTTCTTTTCTTTTTTGTACCAGAGATGGAACTTAGAACCTTGCACTTATGAAGCAGGCACAGGAGACACTGAGCTAATTACCCAGTAAAATATTCTCTTGGACCTCATAGAAAATAAGGATACTTATACCAGTGGAAACCTGCCCTAAAGACACAGAATTTAATGTGGGCAATTACTGGCTAGATCTGGAGAATGTAAGCATCAATATATATAACCGAATGTCTAATCAATGTATGTTAAACCATAGAAAAATAGAAATCATGTATTCAATTTGATGTAGCTTTATAAAAAATATAGTTAGAAAGTCTCTTCCTATCTATAAAATTTCAAATGCAGTAGTAATGATGCATGTATCAGATAATGCTAATCATTACTTGAAGAAGGGGTCATCAGTTGATGTTAAAACTAGTGGAAATAAATTTGATTAGCAACCAGATATTTGCATAGATGTAATCATCTCCCCAGACAATACATATTCATAATAAAAGGAAAAATGATCAAAATATTGTGGGGCTATAAGTCAGAGTGCACTTTAATCACATGAGCAAAGGATAGATCAGTGCCATGACACTCTTCCTGTAAAAAAACATCAAGCAAACCCAAATTGATAGACATTCTTCACAACTGGCCAGTACCCACAGAAAATGGTAATGTCATGAAAGAAAAAGTCAAACTTAAGGGTCCAGTTTAGATCAGAGAACATTAAAGGACATGATAGCTCAATGCGATATGTAATCGTGAATTCAATTTTGCACTAGATTGGAGTACTAATTGGTGCATGATTGACATTATTGATATAATGGACACCACTTACAAATAAGATACAGATTTTTTTTTACCTAAATAAAGATATACTGTTGATATTTCCTGATTTTGATAAGAAAATTACGTTTTAAGTAAAATTTTCCTTTGGTGAGTTCACTGGAACATTTTAGATACACATCACAATCACATTCAACACTGACAATTTGTACCTTTGCATGATGTATCTTGATTCTCTTTTTTTTTTTTCATTCCCCTGCCAACCCTCCAATCCCAATCTCATATATACATAAGCTTTGTTACTATCTTTTTTGTACCATTGAATTTTTTATTTACTTCCTTTACTTTACCCTGTTTCTTTTCCCCTTTTCCATTTTAACATTTTCTCCCTATTTCACAATACCTATCATACATTCTAGACCTTTAGTTTTTCATGATTATCATTCTGGAATTAACTTACAGACAATATTAAATGAATATACCTGATTTTATTTCACTGCACATTATCTGAATATGCCAAAGGAGAGAGATTTTAATTTTCTTTTTTTATTGTGAAATATGTACATTTTATTAATACATCATAATCACAGTCAACAATGAGAATTTTTACCAATACATAACATGACTTAATTCTCATTTTTCCCATTCCCTTACCATCCTGCAATGCCCAACCACTATATTCATAATCATTGTTTCCCTTTATTTCACCAAAATTTCTTTCTGCTTATTTACCCCTACCCCCTTTCCCCTCTGAATATTTTCTATGTTATAATATTTATCACACATTCTAGAACTCATTTACATTTTCAGTTTCTCATACTAGAAAAAAACACGTAATATTTACACATCTATGAACTATTTCTTTCACTTATGAGTATAGTGTTTCTTTCACCCCATAGATGTGCTAGCATTTGTTGCTGGCTAATTTTGACATCAGCCATTCTTTGTGGAGTGGGATGGAATCTTAGTTGTTCTCATCTGCATCTCTTAAATGACTAGCAATGTTGAGCATTTCTTCATATGCTTCTTAGCTTTTATTTCTTCCTCTGAAAAGTGTCTGTTGATTTCATATGCCCATTTTTGAATTGGGTCTTTAAATTTGGGGTTGTAGCTAATTTATTTTAAAGCTCTTGATATATTCTACACAGTAGGCCTTTATCTGAGGAACAACTGATAAAACTTTTTCCCCATATTGTTGATGTCTCTTTGCTCTACTAGTGGTTTATTTTGCCATGAAGAAGCTTCTTAATAGGATGAGATCCCATTTGTTGATTTCTGCTGCTAGTTCTTGTGTTATAGAGGTTTTGTTCATGAAGCCTTTCTCTAAGCCAGTGTCTCCAAAAGTTTTACCTAACCTGTTTTCCAGTAGGTTCTGTGTTTCTGTTTTAATAGTTAGGTCTCTAATCTATTTTGATTTTAGTTTAATACAGAGTGAAAGGGATGGGTCTAGCTTTAGCCTTTGGCTGGTTAAAGTCCACTTTTTCCAGCACCATTTGTGTACCATGACTATCTTCCCTCCATTGAGGACATTTGGTCTTTTGTCAAAGGTGAGGTGGCGTGGTGTATCTGTTGTTCTTTCTGGATCTTCTAATCTATTTCACTGATTTTCAGGTCTGTTACTCTGCCATTATCATGCAGTTCTTATCACATTGGCTTTGTAGTATATTTTCATGTTGGGGATCGTGGTACCCCCTGTCATGTCCTTGTTACTTAGATTTGCATTTACTATTCTAGATCTTTTTTTCAGATGAAGTTTTGGATTATTTTATTTAGATCTGTGAGATATACTGTTGGAATTTCAATTGGGATTGTGTTGAATCTATATGATAGTTGTGGGAGTATAGCCATTTTGACAATATTGGTTCTTCTTACCCAGTAACAAGTGATGCCTTTCCATTTTCTGATATCTTCTTCTATCTCCTTTTTGAAAGTGCTATAGTTTTCAGAGAAGACATCCTTCACCTCTTTTGTTAGACTGACTCTTAGATATTTCTTTTTTTTTTTTCTTTGCATGCTTTTTTGAGAGGGCTTCACTCCTCAGTTTCTCTCTCAGTGAGTCTATTGTTTGTGTATCCTGCTACACTACTAAATTTGCTGATTAAGTCTAGCAGTCTTTTGGTTGAGTCTTTAGGATCTTCTACATAGATTATCATTTTATCAGCAAATAGTGACAGTTTAATTTCTTTCTTTCTTATCTTTATTCCTTCTATTTCTTTCTCTTCTTTAATTGGTTTGGCTAATGTTCCTAACACTGTATTCAATAAGAGAGGTGAACATAGACATCCTTCTGTTGTTCCTGATCTTAGTGTGAAAGGTCTCAGTTTTTGACCATTTAGGATGGTGCTGGCTGTTGATTTCTCACAAATAGCTTTTATTAGTTTGAGATACAGTCCATCTATTCCAATTTTCTGTAAGGTTTTGATCATGTATAGGTGCTTGATTTTATCAAATGCGTTTTTTTTTTTTTTTTTGCATCTATTGAGATGTCCATATGGTTTTTGTCTTTGAGACTGTTAATATAGTATATTACATTTATTGATTTATGTATATTGAACCATCCTTGCATCCCTGGGTGAAACCAACTTAGTCAAAGTGTAGAATCATCTTGATCAGTCTCTGTATTCAGTTTGGCAGTATTTTATTGAGGAATTTTGCATCAATGTTCATTAGGGATATGCTTTTTGGTCTGTATTTCTCTTTTTTGTTTTGGTCTTTCACTCCTTTTGAAATCAATGTAATGATTTCTTCAGGAATATATTTGGGAGCACTGCTTGGCTTTCATTCTCATTAAAGAGTTTGAGAATTTTTCCTGTTCTTGGCTCTTTTATTCTTAGCTTTTCCTTTTCATTCATTTTCTTCACCTTGCTGTGTCTCATAAGTTTGTGACCTTCATTGTTTTTTCCAGGATATTCTTCAGAAATTTTTGTAGTACAGGTTTTGTACTTATGAAGTTTTTTAGGTGTTCTTTGATGTGAAAGTATCTTATTTCCCTGTTGATTTTGAAAGATAGTTTTGCCAGATACATCTATCTAGGTTGAACGTTGTTTTCCTCCAAGACTTGAAACACTTCTCTTCAGGCTGTCCTTGCGCTGAGTATTTGCACTGAAAAGTCTGCTGTGATTCTGATGGGCTTCCCACTATATGTGGTTTTGTTGTTTTCTTTGACTGCTTTTAGTATTTTGTTCATTTTTGGATATATGGAACCTTGATAATTATATGCCTAGGTGTAGTTTTTTTTTTTTTATATCACCGCCATTTGTAGTCTTATATGTCTCATTTATTTGTCCTTTTCTTGTGAATTTTCTGCCGTTATATTTGTGAATAGTTTTTCTTCTCTTTTGCACTGTCTCCTGCTTCCTCAGTGACTCCAGTCAGTCTTATGTTACTCTTCTTTAAATTGTCTAGGATCTTTTGGATTGATTTACAGGGTCCCTTGCCATTTTGCATAAGTTATATCTTTTCTGTTCAGTGGCTGTTACCCTGTCCTCTAGGACTGGAATTCAGTCCTCAGCTTCATTCATCCTCATTCACAAACTTTCATTCTCATTTTTAATCACCTGGAACCCTGCTTTAAGCTGTTTAAAAGATTGTATGGCTTTTGCTATCTCAGATTCCAACATGCCCCTGATCTCTTCTTTTATTATATCTTTCACTGTGGATTGTATATCTGTTTTCATCTTAAAGATCAGTTCTGATTTCCATTTTACTAGATCTGCTTTTATTACCATCTTAGAGAGTACTGGTGATTGAGCTTCAGTTTACTCTATTTCCCTTTTCCCTGAATTCTCTTGTAGTGATAATCTTTGTTTCTGGGTTTTTGTATTTTTTCTCATTTCTGTTCTGCGGAGTGATGTAAAAAGTCACTGCAAGACTAAAGTGGTGCTTACCCACACTTGCTCACATGGTAATAGGAGTTCTGCAGGCTTCTGGTCTTGTCATGATGGCAGGAAAGCTGCTGGCTGGTGGCAGAAGTCACTGAGCAACCTCTGAGTTGCTTACCCAGATTTCCCCACATAGGAATGGAGGTCCCACAGGGTTCTGGGCTGGTCCTAATGGCAGGAAGGCTGCTGGCTGGTGAGAGAAGTCACTACACGACCTCCACGGCCCTTATTCAGATTCACCCACATGGAAAGGGATGCTCTGCAGTCTCTGGTCAGGTTCCAATGGCAGGGAGGCTGCTAGCTGGTGACAGGACTCACTGGACAACCTTTGTTGTGCTTATCCTGAGTCCCCCACAGGAGAAAGAGATTTTATTTTATTTTACTTATTTATTTATTTATATTTTTTTGAGACAAGGTCTCGCTTTTGTGGTTCAGGCTGGCCCTGAGCTCAGCTTCAAACCCACATGACAGCAATGCTCCTGCCTCTGCCTACTGAGTGCTGGCATTACAGGTGTGAGCCACCATGCACAGCACTGTGGTATGTGGTACTGGTTGCTGCTGGGCGTGAGTCTTTACGCCCAGTATTGTATGTGGTTACCCGGGGATTGAATCCGGGTCCTTGCCCTTGCAAGACAGATGCTGGAACCACTGAGCTAAATTCCCAGCCCGAGATTTTAATTTTTAATATATAAAGCAAAGGTTTAAAAATCTTCTAAGTTTGTGTTTCATTTTTAGCTTTTTTTCTTGTGGAAAATGACTTTATTTTTTTCTCTCCTTTTTTTGCCTTTAATTATTGTGGAATAATGGTGCTCATGGTAGTGGGTTTATTTTCATTTGGCTGAAGCTGCTAAAAAGAAGGATAATTCCCTAGCTTATAAAATGCAATTATTGGGCCAGGGATATAGCTCAGTGGTTCCAGTGCCTGTCTTGCAAGCGCAAGGGCCCGGGTTTGATCCCCAGTAACCACATAACAATACTAGGTGTGGAGACTCACCCCAGCAGCAATCAGTTCCACATACCACAGTGGCGGGTGTGGTGGCTCATGCCTGTAATCCCAGCACTCGGGAGGCAGAGGCAGGAGGATCACTGTGATGTAGTTTGAGGCTGAGCACAGGACCAGCCTGAACCACATAGCGAGACCCTGTCTCAAAAAACCTTAAAAAATAAAAAATAAAATGCAATTATTTCTGTATAATAGTATAGTGGGTGTGAGTGGCTCTGATTTCCATTTTCTCTGATTTTTATGATCAAATTTCCATTTGCTTTCCAGGTTTGAGTCAAGGCATGTAACATTTCAATTGTTTATCATCTTTCTTATATAGTTTAGTTTGCTCTTGAATCCAGAGATCTATCTGGAGGTTACTGAGATTCGTTTTGGTTCTCAAAGAGTTTTTAAGCCCTTCTTTACTGAAGTCATATTCCTTTATCTTTGCTGATAAAATTGTTAAGGATTGTAAGGTAAATAACATTATTATTAGATATTTATTCCCATAATAACTTTCTCTCACATGCTATGCTCTTAGGACTTATTTTTCTATTTCCTTTTTGTATTCGCATTATCTATTTCCCTTTATTTTAAAGTGAGCAGCATTCCATGTTGAATTTCATTTGAAATCCAAGGAAAACTGATGAAAGCAACTGGGTTGTGACAGCCTCGGCTTTTCCAACTCTTATCTGAGACTCATTAATTATTTTACTTTGTTCAATTTCATGCAGCAACTTCTATGTAGTAGAAGATAAAATTATCACTAATCATATGCTCTTTGTCTTCAATTCTTAGCCAGAGCTAGTCCATCCAGAGAGGCCTAAGATGTAAACACCTTTTATCCTTCCTCCTTTTCTTCTTCCCCCAACTTACCAAACCAACCCATATCTCCTGAGTCTTCAGGTGCAGAACATAGAAGAAAGCTAGAAGGTAGGCCTCAGAGTCAAATAGTGCTTCTGTGACATACTTCTCTTTGTTATAAATTGTGCCTAATTTCTGAACAGACATATGTACCTTTTCTTCTCTGAACTACTTCAATTTCCTGAGAATTTACAAGAATTTCCTTGGCCTTGTTTACAGTTCTGCCTTCCTTCTTTCTTTCAGAAAAAATTCAGATAGTTTTGTTTGTTTGTTTGTTTGTTTGTTTGTTTGTCTTACACAATCTGGCTATGCCCCATTGTCTTTTTTAGCTTTTTCTTTAATTTAACTTTATTTTTCAGTTTAGTGTCTTACTTAAGTGAAAGGTGTCTTATAAAGTCCCTTAATGACATTGGAAAATACAGCCACAGCTATAATTTTCAAACTTGGTATATATGAAAGCCTTTCATTCAGCTATCTCAGAATGACATGTAAATAGAAGACCTGGTTGTTTCGGATGTATATTGAGTTTGATTTTTAAAAGGTATTCAAAATTTAGTGTTTGTGGAATGAGGTTATTATGGGGAACTCAGGATAGCTGTAAATTCAAATTGATTTGAAACCATATTGCATGCCTTTGGGAGATGCTCAGCTATTTTCTTTACTATTTTTTCCCCTCTCAGTATCATATCATTAAGGTAATAATGTTCTCTGCCAGAATTTGTTGTGATGAGCAGATGGATTACTAATATTTTGTTGATTGATTTCTTGTTCAGTTCTGCTATAAAACTTAATTGATGATTTTGTCATCAACAATTTAAGTGGTACCTATTAAATTTAAACTTGGAGACCCTGCAAAACCATTGTGCATGAAGCTTGGTTTTTCATTATTTGTTTTATTTTCATCTCTGATTTTCTCTTTTCATATCACCTATGGTTGAAAAGTAAAATTATATTCTCAAAGTTTCTCTTTTGACTTTGTATCATGCTATAAAAATTTATTCTCTGGGATGGTGAGTTTTATTTTCAAGAGCTTATATTCCTGCTGAGTGATATACCATTTTGCTTGTGAGTATTATTGTTTGCATTATTGTTATTGAACATATTTCACTAAATTCTTAGGATAAAAGAATGAATCTGTGTAAAAAGTAAGGAAACAAATTTTATGTATTGGGGGGTGGTAGGGTGGATAGGGCTATGGGAAAAAATGAGAATTAAGTTGTGTCATATACTGGTACAAATCCCCATTATGGAGTGCAATCATGATGTGTATATTTATTGTACCAATAAAGATTTTTAAAAATGAAAAGAAAAAAAAAAAGAACAAATCTGTTGCCTTCAGTGTGGTATGCTTGAATTTCAGTCAGCCACCTTTTCCTTTATGCTGTTTTAACATGACTACACATGATTTAAATCAATGATATTTCTTTATTAACATTGTCATTCATTAGAGGTTGAAAAGTGAATAACAGAAACCTTGCATTTCAGGCAAAGTTAAAATCATGTTTTGCCAAATGCTCATTTTTTTGTTGTTGTCCTTTGAAATATGTACAATATTTGAATATTGGCTGAGAATGTATTTCTCATTCATGTATTCATTCAGTCATTCACAATTCATATATATATATATATATATATACCACACAATGTACCCATCATAGCCCTAAGTGCTAACAATAAAACTGTAGACTATAGAGAGTCATTTTCATTGTATACACCGTGTGAGAGAGAAAAGAAGCAATGGAGAGTCATATTATGACAAATAAGTAACTGTTTATAAGTTATTATAGGGTGTGCTGTGATGTAGATCAATAAAGGATACCATCATCACAAAGACTGAGGAGTATTGCTAGCAGGCTACTTTAGATCAAGCCTCAGGGATCCGAATAATGACTTGGATGGCAAGGGGAAGCCAGGTATGAGAAGACCCAATGTGCAGAGTATGCCAGTCAAAGGGCACAGTAAGAACAATGAGTTCTGTGCAAAGACAGCACTTGACCTGTGTAAGATTTAAAGGTGGAAGGCTTTCAAGTGGGCTTGAAAACTAGAGAATAATTAACAATAAATATAATTCCATTTATCTCCATGAGTGTTGGATCTGGTTTACACTGGTAACAATACAAATTTCTGAAAAGTAGCACAATAAAAATCAATTTATTTCATCCAATTTTGTGCCATTAAATTATTTTTTAAAGTCAGATAATTGCTGGTGTTGGATGCTGTTTATTGAACAAAGGTTTATAGAGTAACACTTGGTGTCAAGAAGTGTACTATGCAGAAGAAAACAAAACTGGAGAAATCTGTAACATAATAAAATTATAAAAAGAGATACAAAATTATGGTTTCAATATTTAAAAACAAAATCCTTATACATTAGATGGTGGTGCAAAGATAAACATATCTAATTTTGTTTAGATATGTAACTGTTCTACCATACTTTTAAATTAAACTTATCACTGTTACTGTTAGCAATATATATATAGATAGTTGTTATCCTTTTATATTAATTTCATAAAGGACTTTAAAATTGTGCAGTTTGAGAAACACATTATGGGATAAAATAGATTTAGGTAAGAGAATAATACACAATCATTCTCTTTACTACCTTCTAAACCCTCTATCTAGCACCAGATTTTAAAGTTAGTTTTTGAATGTTTTTCTGAAAAAGATCAGGTTTGATATATTAGCCAACCTTCTGCAGGTCTGTATCTTTAAAGCTTTACAGCTAACCTGGAAAAGTAAACTGATACTAAAGAGATTTTTATCTGAAACCACTCTATTTTTTGCTAGCCAGAGGCACTCCTGACAGGGCAGGAAGTTTAGACTGTTATCACTTAAGCAAGCAAGTAAAACCTCTTGAGTTCCATCTCTCTCTCTCTCTTCTCTCTCTCTCTCTCTCTCTCTCTCTCTCTCTCTCTCTCTCCTCTGCTTCCCCTCTGTCTCCCCTTCTCCCTCTCCTTGTCTCTCCCCCTCTTTTCTATTTTTAAGCAATTTAATACTTGTAACGGAGACACACAGACACAGAGATAGAGAGACACAGAGGGAAGTGATTTATGACTTTTACTGAATTTATTCTACTAAGAGATTTTCTCCTGCATAGGATAAGTAATAGGTCAACTTAATTTTTAGTGAGATGATAAAGTGCTTTAGCACATACATCTTGTGAGTTGATGATTTTTATCTTTATTTTTGAAAATTCTAGTTACAAAAGTCCATATTTGGACACCATTTATGACTACATATTGTCCTATACTTTATTGCTTTAAATATCAAATGCAGACTAGAATAAAAATGTCCCAAATTAGAGACATCATCCTGAAAAATTCACCTCTTGTTTCTAATTTAATGGTACTGATTTATTTTTATTTTTAGTGTTCAGATCTATCTTGTGATTTCAAAAGCTATTACTGTAAGATTTACTTCATTTTAATTTAGGTGTTCATCAAGGTGGATCTTGTTCATTGTTCTTGTAAATATATTCCTACTGAGAACAAAATGAACGTTTTTATTTCTTTGTAAAATGATCATACCAATCCATGTAGGACACTGTAGTCAACATTTTCTGAAATTTGATTTATTACATTCATCCCAACACCAAAAGGATTTCTATAAAAGGGACTGTCTTTTCATACTAAGCCAGTGAATCTACTCATAAAGTGAACCTGTCAACAAGCCATTTAAAAAGTCATTGCTCAGTTCTGAGCAGGGACAGCACTTGGTCTTTGTAGGATGTAAAGAAATAAGGCATATATGGGAAAGATGTAGTTCAGAGCATGCTTGGTGCACTATGTCACATACAGCTTAAAGACCATGATAATACAACTTACCAAAACTTGCTGGATATATTGAAAGTGATACCTAGCAGCTATGTTATGTTAGTGAGTTCTTGTTTGGATACCAATGTTCTTGCAGTAGTAACTCAGTAATTTGAGTAATATTAGGTTTATACTGTGTGTAAAAAATGTGTGACAACCATGACATAAATCTGTATAAGGAAAAACTGGACAAATATTCTTCAAAGTTATACTTTAGAAAGGGACATAAGACCACTCTATATTGACCCTGCCAAATTAATGATATAAGCTATAATGTACACTTTAACTACAGCAACCACTAAAATCTAAAGAGCATAGATGGTAAGTCAGAAGATAATAGGGAATCAGAAAATTATATGTAAGAGCAGAAAAGGGACCAAATATATGTGGAACAAATACAAAAAAGTAAGAAGTTAATAGAATTAAATCAATCTGTACAAATAATAATGTCCCTTGTGAATGTTCTAGATACCTTAAATGAAGGCAGAGACTTTTTAGATTGAATAAAATCAAGCTTCGACTTAATTTGAATGCCAAGACTTACATATATTAAAAGTGAAAGGCCTGCCTGGCAAATGAGAGGTCTTGAGATGGATCCCTGGTGGGGGTTTTGAGTGGAGAAAGGGTATAAAAGAGTACATTTTACCATGTCAACAATTAGCGTTAAAAAAGGGAATCAAGTTTCATATTCTGGTACAAACTCTCAATGTTGGATACGATGGTGATGTGTATTCATAATGTACCAATAAAGATAAAAAAAGGGACTAACTATATTAATATGACATAACTACATTTTACTGAAAACAGCACTGTGAAGAGAGTAATGACATAATGATAAAGGCTCCATTCCTTGAATGAACCTAACAATCTTAAATGTTTTCACAATGACAGCTGAGCATAAAATGAAAATGTACAAATTTTCAAGGATCAGTAAAAGTCTGTGAAGTTTAAGATTTTGATACATCTTCTGAAAAATATCTATTCATTTTGGCAGTGCATTTTTGATTGGGACTTTTTTGGAGTCTTATGATTTTTAGACATATGAATTGCTCCTTCCAGGGTGCAGCTGACAAAAAATATTTTCCAATCTGTAAATTGTCTCTCTACTCTTTTGCTTGTTTTTTGCTATGCTGTGCAGAGGATTTGTTGATTCCCGGTATTATTTATTGTGCCACTGCAGTTTCATTCAAGAAGTCCTTCCCTGCATTTATTTATTTATTTATTTATTTATTTATTTATGTAAGGTTTTTTGAGACAGGGTCTCACTTTGTGGTTCAGGCTGGCCCTGAGCTCAGACTTAAATCACATCAGCAATCCTCCTGCCTCTGCCTCCCCAGTGCTGGGATTACAGGCGTGAGCCACCACACCTGGCACTGTGGTCTGTGGTACTGGTTGCTGCTGGGCGTGAGTCTCCACACCCAGTATAGGTATGTGGTGACCGGGGATCGAACCCGGGTCCTTGCGCTTGCATCACAGGCGCCGGAACCATTGAGCTAAATCCCCGGCCCCCCCTGCATTTATTTTTTAAGAGCTCTTTTTTTATCTTCTAAAGCATTGTTTCAGTTTTAGTATTTAGATTTGTCATCAATTTTTATTTTAGCTTAGTGTCTGGTGACATATATATATATATATATATATGTGTGTGTGTGTGTGTGTGTGTACATTCAATCTATGTGTGTGGAAATCCTATTTTCTCTGGTATTTATTAAACAGGTTACCTTTCCTGAAGGAGTATTTTTGGTCCCTTTTGGCAATGAGCAATAGACTATATGTACAAAGGTTCATTTCTGTTTCTTTTAATCTGTTCCATTTATCCACATATCTGTTCATGTGCCAATACCATGCTATTTTATTCATGGTAGCTTTATAGTATAATATAGAATTTGGAATACTTGGTATAATATATTATATTATAGTTTAATATAGAAATTGTGACACTGCCTATCTACTTTTTTGTTCAAGATTGTTTTCTCTAGATCTATCAGAAATGCCAATGGTAGTTTGATTGAGATGGCATTAAAGATGTATATATCAATTTTAAAAGTCTAGCCCTTTTGATTATATTGGTTGTAACTGTCAAGAATAAGGGATATCTTTCTGTTTTCTGATGTCATCCTCAGTTTTGTTTTTGAGAGCATTATAATTTTCATTATAGCATTTTTAACTTTCTTGGGTAGGTTAATTCCTAAATATTTTTTAAAATTACATTGTGGATAGTATTGTTTTCCAGTAAATTTATTTTCTGAAAATTCAGAAATGTATATTCATAGTATTGATTTCTTTGTGCATATTTTGTATCCTGCTATATTGAAGAATTTTCTTATTATTTGTAGAAACTTTTGGTAGAGTTTTTATGTCTTGTACATAAAGGATCATGTCATTTGCAAATAATGATGATTTGACATCATCATCATCCTTTTTCTTTCTTTTTCCCTCATTGCTCTGGCTGTTTCAAGGACCATTTTAAACATTAGCAATGGTGAAAGATTTCCTTGTCTTTCTTCTGATGAGTTGGCAGTAGCTTAGTCGTAGATGGCTTATATCAGATTGAGTTAAGATCCTTGTATAGTATTTTCTTCAGAGTTTTTATCATAAATAGATGTTGGGTTTTGTCAAAGACTATGCATCTATGGAGCTGATCATATCATTTTGTCTTTGCTTCTGTTTACATGATAAATTATGTATATTGAACTAACCTTAATCCCTTGGATGAAGGCTGTCTCTTCATGGTGTATGAGCCTTCTTGATGACTTATGAAATTCTGTTTACCAGTATCTGGTGAAGGATTGTTGCAGCAAGAGAAAGTAGCAGGTCAGGTTTACCAGTGCCGGAATCAATTGGGGTAAAGGCAAGGTCTGTGCAAGAGCAGGGTTACATGTTGTTTCTCTGGAAATTAATGTAAATCAGGCTCAGAAAGGAGAAGATAAAGCAATCTCAAGTTAGGAACAGAAAAGACAAAATATATGGTTGCAAGTGGAACAATATCCTTCTAGTTAGAAAGTTTTGGAAAGTTTTAGTTGTGAGAACAGAATTTGGATGTGAGTTACTCTAACTTCAGCATGTAGGATTAGGCTGTAATCATTTTAATTTATTTTATTATTATTATTTTTTGTTTTTTTTTAGGTTTTTTTGAGACAGGGTCTCTCTTTGTAGTTCAGGCTGGTCCTGAGCTCAGCCTCAAACTCACATCACAGTAATCCTCCTGCCTCTGCCTCCCAAGTGCTGGGATTATAGGCGTGAGCCACCATGCCTGGCACTGTGGTATGTGGTACTGATTGCTGCTGGTGGGCGTGAGTCTCCATGCCCAGTATTGTATGTGGTTACCGGGAAATTGAACCTGGGCCCTTGAGCTTGCAAGACAGGTGCTGAACTCACTGAGCTAAATCCTCGGCCCTGTATTCATTTTTATAAACAACAAAATTGTGAGATTAACTCTTCACCACCAATATTACACTCTTACAGAATAAGTCTTCACAGGCAGTATTATAGTCTTACTGAATAATGTTAGCTCCTGAGAAGGTTTTGGAAGTACATTTTCTCACTTAATTTTTTTAATGATTTTGAGGAGTACTGGTGTTAGATCTTCTCTTCTTTTTTAAAAGAATTTGAGTATGAATCAAATTCCTCAGGTTCTGGGCTTTTTTCAGTGGCAGTTCTTTTTATTAGTATTTGAATTGCATTGCCTGTTATTGGATTTTTCAAGATTTTTAAGAGTTCTTTGTTCAGTGTTAGCATTTCAAATATATCTAGGATCCTCTGTATTTCTTGTGAGTGATCAAGTTTTTGGCATATATGTATTTGTGAAGTAGTTACTAATAATTTTCTGTATTTTGGTGGTTTCTGTTGGGTCAGCCTTTTCATTTTAATTATGTTTATTAGTATCTTTTTCTTTTTCAAGATTGGCTAATTTATTCTATTTTGGCTTTTTTTGTTTTAAAGAACTAGCTTTTTTAAAATGTTGGGTTTTTTGGTACATTTTATGTACAAGTCATGATCACAATGGACATCTAAAATTTGTACCAATACATGACATGGTCTACTTCTCATTTTTTCCAATCCGCCTGCCTACCTTCCAACCTCCTACCCTCTATGTACATGAGCTTTGTTTCCTTTTTTACCGTCAACTTTTTTCTTTCCCTCCTTTACTTACTCCTATCCTTCTTTTCCCTTTGAATATTTTCTATTTCACAATGTCTATTAAATATCTCAGAAATCATTTGCATCATCAATTTCTCATGCCAGAGGAAAAAATACATTATTTACACAGCTGTAATGTTTTATTTCACTTATGAGTATGTCTTCAACAAATAACCATTTGAGTATACATGACTCAAATTTATCACTGTTTATGGAAGAATAATACTTTTTTGTAAAGAACCAGTCTTTTAATTCATTACTCTTTGTATAGTTTCTTTTAGCATGCATTTAATTCATTTCTGTTCTTATCTTAATGATTTCTTTCCTTGTACAGTATCTGAATTTGGATTGTTCACTTTGCCTTTAAGATCTTGAGATGGATCATTAGGTTGTCTACTTAAATTCACTCTGTGTTTCTGATGTGCACATTCACAGCTATATACTTCCCTTTTAGCACTGTTTTCGTTATGTCACATGAGTTATGGTGTTCACTATTGGCATTATCAATAAGTTCTAGGAACTAACTTACTTCTTCCTTAATTTCATCTGTGATTTTTTGATTATTCATTAATGTATTGTTTAATTTCCATATATTTGGATAATTTCTGTAGTTCCTTTGCTATTTGATTTATAGTTTCATTTTACTGTGTTCTTAATATATATATAGTGAATTTTTTTTTTTTCAGCCTCTACTTAGGAGGCATGCTTTAGTACCTAATATGTGATCTGGTTTGGAGAAAGTACCAAGTGTCACTGAAAAGAATGTGTATTCTGTTGTGGATGAAATGTTGTGTAGATATACATTAAGTCCATCTATTACACATACTTTCCAGCCAGAACCACCAGTGGTACATGTATAACTGTTTTATGGGGTCACTTTTACCAGTGGAGATACAAATGATCTAATTACTTTTATTAGCTTTTTATTAATAAAATTAATAAAAAGTTTATAGACAAAACCTAGTAAGTTGATTGAGTATGAATAATTACTCTCTATATAAATATAAATATTATTGATGTCAATTAAAATTCATTACAATAAGCGTCAAATATTTATTTTATTAAATTAAAATTAATTTATTTATATTTGTGAATTTTCTTAAAACATTTTAAGTATAAAGGTGGCTGATATGTGTTGAATTTATAAATGTCATAACACTTTTTGCATTTTTTGTGGACACAGCAGCAGCAGATGTTTTTCAGATCATTTTTGGTAACATTCTCTACACTGCTTGCATACACTTCCTATTAGTCCTACATGACCTCTCATGAAATGATTTTTTTAGGGAGAAGCTTTCACCCTTGGCATTTCTTCATAGTTTAATACTTTATCAATAATTAATTCTCTAAATTTAACATGGAAATTTGTGCGTACCCCAATAGTGAGGTTTTCTGATGACATCTAGTTTACTAAATCAATGCTCTCCCTTGTGTTACTATGATCAAAACAAAATCAGATTTTGGGTTTCCATGTTTACCTTTGGTGAATCTACATATATGATTTTTATAAATTATTAACAGTCTTTTATCAATCCACTTAACAATTTTTACATAAGAAAAACATATGTAATTTCATGTCATATTAATGACATCTTTCTTGATATGTTGGTGAAAATGTAGATATCTTCCCAACATAGAATCATACTTTCATCTACTACTACATTTTTCCCAAGTTTTATTGCATTTTTTAATGTACTAATAATTTTTTCCATGATTTTTCTAAGTTGATTCAAAGGATCCTTAATTCTGCATATGATATCGTCAGAGAATTGTAAACAGTTCCTATTAGTCCAAAAAAATGTTCTTTTGATGTTATATTTTATGTAACTGTTAGCATACATATTATTATCAGAGCAATTGTGGTATATTAACAAATAGTTGATTCAAGTGGGAACACCCACCTTATCTGAGTCAGTACCATTCTGGGAATGGAAGAGCCACTTGAAGATTATTAGCAAGAACATAAATGGAGAACAGGAAGAGATGCATGCTGTTGATTTTCCTAGAGATGCTTGCCACAGGTGGCTTTTCTGACATAAGCTTGGCTATTCTCATGATCAGAGGAGCTGTAACAGTGAATGGCTGCTATGCTGAGCTCTACTTCCAGACCTCAGTGCAGATCCCTGAGCCTTGTGACACAGATCTTCTGCCCTCCCAATGCAGACTTTCTCACTTCCATTGATGCCATTTGGGCCTTCCCATGCAGTCTTTGGTACAGACTTGTATGAGACATTACCATAGGCCTCCAGCTGGACTTGTGGTGGATATTGCTGGAGACTCATGCTCTTAGCTGGACTCTTTGGGTCACTAGTGAACATGTCTCTGGCACTCTTTTGCACTTGACTTTTTGAGTGAATATTATGAAATAATCCTATAAATTATGTGTTCCATATTAAATCTATTCTTTGCAAATAGGATCACTTCACTTCACTTCAATACCAGTACAATCCAATACCCATTACTAGTAGTACTCCCCCCACAATTAATAATGTACATATTAAAATTTTATCCTGCTAATTATAACAGGTTCCCAGCCTTGCTAAGTTTTTCTTTTTACACTAAAGCCATACTGTATGACTATCTATGTATGGCTTCATGTATAATTTCTAGTGTAAGACATGAATAATTTATATGTACATACAGACCACTGCAGACAATATATCTTTTTAAAATTATATTTATTGGTACATTATGAATATACATGATAATTGCATTCAACATTAAGAGTTTGCAACAGAATGTGACATGATTCTCATTTTCCCCCTTTCCCCCCACCCTGACTTATTAGAAGTTGTGTGTTTCATGGTTCTGGTTGCTCATGTTCTGTCACATTCATTTTTATAACCTGCTGCACTCTTTCTCTTGATTTTCTGTATTCATAGCCAATGTGCACTGTGTTCACTAAATGTATTGGCCACAAAACTACATACATCTAACTCCAATGCATCTACATCTGAAGAGTAGGAGGCAGGTTGTCACCTTTCCCTGTGATGACATATAATTACAGATTTATTTGAATCATTCATTTTCCATTTTATGAAATTCCACAAAATTCAAATATCTCAAAATTTTAAAAATGAGTAAGGTAAAACCAACATATGTATACAGAGTTATATATTATTTATAAAAAAAAAATTCAGACAAAAGTGAGAACCAGTGAAAAGCAACACAAAAATACTACAAGAAAAATTTACTAGAGAATTAATAATAATTGAGCCATGTACTGTTTTGGTTTTAGTGCCTTGTATTAACCAAAAAAAAGCATATACAGCTTAGCTATCTAACATCAAACACATGACTTTAAATCATTTGCTTAGCAGTGAGACACACAAATGAAATAAGAGCAGCCAGCTCCAAGATATTTGAATTATGGTCTGAATCCATTCAAAAGGTTTATTTTTCATGGTCATTTAGACTTTGGAGAAAAGCCAGGAGTTGCACTGTGCCACGTCCAGTGAAGAAGGTGGATGAGGACACCTTTCTTATCACTACTTAATTGAACAGATAGGATCATAAACTTTTTGAATCAGTTCAGGACATCAAGGCAGCCACAAAAACTACAAAGAAGACTTCTAGAATTGCTTCAGAAAGTAGAGCAAATAATAAGTGTTCTAAGCAAGGAGGAGTGTTTACAGGGATATCAATGGTGTGATGTATTTTACTATGGTAGTTTTTTAAAACATTCATTCTGTTTTTTGACCACAACTTGTATATGCATATTCAGATATACAAGTTTAAAGAAAATGCTTCAGTCATAGGTAATAGTTTTGCAAATCCAATGAAAGAACAGAAAAAAAATCAATCAATTAATGTAACTGTCATAATAATAGGCTAAAGAAGAAAAAGCATTTGACTATATGCATGGATGCAGAAATAGTATTTGAAAAAATTTAGTGCACATTAATATGGAAAAAAAAAAACCCTTTCAGCAGATGTGAACTCAGAGACAGAGAGCTTCCTCAATTTAATAAATATGTACATATAAAAGAAAAACACTTCAACCAATATTCTCAAAGGTGATAAGTTGGAAGTCTTCCCAATAGATCACAGGCAAAGAAAGAATGTCTCTTTTCATTTTATTTTTTCTTTCAGCATTTTACTAGAAATCTTACCAATGCAAGAAGGAATACAAGGTTTGCAACTGAGAAGAAAATATTTTATAAACTGTCTTTCTTCAGAGAAGACATGATTGAACAAGTACAAATTTTTTTAAATTGACAAAAGAAAAAACAAACTAATAAGAATTACAGTAAGGCTTCAATACACAAAGTTAATATACAAAATCCATCACGTTCCTATAGAAAAAAAAAATGAAGAAGTAGGCCGGGGATCTAGCTCAGTGGTTCCGGCGCCTGTCTTGCAAGCGCAAGGACCCGGGTTCGATCCCCGGTAACCACATAACAATACTGGGCATGGAGACTCACCTCAGCAGCAACCAGTACCACATACCTAAGTGCTGGGCGTGGTGGCTCATGCCTGTAATCCCAGCACTCGGGAGGCAGAGGCAGGAGGATTGCTGTGATGGGAGTTGGAGGCTGAGCTCAGGGCCAGCCTGAACCACAAAGCGAGACCCTTTCTCAAAGGAAAAAAAATGAAGAAGTAGAATTTGAATTAAAGAATGCAATATTATTTACATTATCCTCTCCTAAAATGAATTATTCAGGTCTAAATCTAGCAAATCAAACAAGATTTATTTGAGAAGATAACAAGACTCTTATGAAAGAAACTGAAAAGGCAAATAAATGGAGAGATGATTTATGTTCCTGTATGTTATAATTCATTTATTTCCAAAATTTTAATTTTTGCCAAAATGATGTATAGATTTAATGAATTCACAATAAATATCTCAGCAAGATAACATATGGGTATCAACTATCTGATTCTCAAATATACATGAAGAGAAGAGAACACTCAGAATAACCAATATAATCGTAAAGAAAAATAAGGTGGAGCATTGACACTATCCAATTTCAAGTCTTGAAAGCTGTAGCAATCAAAACAACATGATAATGGTTAATAAATAGGTAAATGCATCAGTGTAATGAAGTAGAAAATTGAGAAATATATCCTCAGAAATATAGCGACAAGCTCTTTGACAATGGAGCAAAAAATTAAAATGAATGAACTATAGCATTTCCAGCAAATGTTAGAACAAGTGGACACATACCTGGAAGGAAGGAGTGAGGGAGGAAAGGGAAAAAGCACAAGAGAAAAAAGATATAAGCATAGATCTCAAAATTTTCACAAATACCAATTTGAAGTGGATCATGCCATTAAAAGTAGAATAGAAAGCTATAAAACTGAAAAATTAATCTTAGACAAAATGTAAATTACCTAGAATATGATGAAGACTTTTTAGATATAACAATAAATGTCTGATCTATGAAATAATTGGTAAGCTGGACTTAACTTCAAAAATATATCCTCCATGAAGGATAATGACATAAGAATACAGTCCATAAACTAGAAGGAACTATTTCCAAAGTACCTATTTGATAAAAGACTATTATTCACAATATACAAAGAATTTTGGACAGACCCTCACAAAGAAAATACAAATGGTAAGTTTATGTATGAGAGATATTCAACATTTTATTTCATTAAGGAATTGCATATTACAATAGCAAGCAGTATCACTGGGCATTTATTAGAGTGGGCAAAATCCATAACATTGATGCCACAAATGTCAGAGAAGATATGAAACAGTAAGAATTCTCACTCATTGCTGATGGGAAGGCAGAATATTGCAGCCACTTGTATTAAAATAAATATGCCTGTATCATATGATTCAGCACGTTGGCCCCTTATTATGCATCCACACAAAAATCTGCACATGAATGTTTTTAGCAGTTTTATTCAACACTGTCAAAACTTAAAACAACCAAATTATCTTGCAGGAAGTACTAGTAAATTTTGGTACATTGAAACAATTGAGTATGACTCAATGCTAAAAAGCTGTCAATGTATGGAAAGGTACGGAGGAAGTGCAAAGTCATACTTCTAAGCAAAAGAAGACAACCTCAAAAGATGTCCTACTTTATTATAGGTAACTGAGCCCAACTAAATGAGCCCAACTTTATGACTTTCTGAATAAGGAAGAACCATAAAGATGGGAAAATGTTAGTGATTTCCAGGCATTGGATGGTCAGTGAAAAATAAAAAACTACAACACAGAGGAATTTTAGGACAGTGAAATCATTCTGTGTGATATTTTAGTGGTGAATTCGTATCATTTCACATTTGGTAAAACCCAAAGAATGTATAACACGAGTAGTAAACTCCAATGTAAAAACTGGATTGTGTGTGATATTCTGTCAATATAGGTTCATCAGTTGTGAAAAATATCTCTTGTGTGGTATATTGAGGGAGAAGTTTTGCATGAGAATTGAGGGGATTGCCTATAGATAAACTCTCTGTATTTCCCTCTCAATTTTGCTAAAACTTCTCTAAAAGTAAGTCTTTTTAAAACATTAAAGTACCCAGCAGAGACACACTGGAAAATAATAATAATTGATCCATTCAATGTCCTAAATTGATTTTAAATAATTATACTAAGTCAAAAAGGCTAGACCAAAAAGTACAATTGCATAAGATTTTTTTATATATTGTGAAATAGAAAATGCTCAATGTAAAATAAGGTGAAAGGGGACAATGTTGAGATTGTAACAAAA
>PVIR01016292.1:19956-36992 GCA_004026965.1 Petromus typicus | reverse complement strand
CCCTATTTTACCTGATTCATAAGACCGATGAACCTGAACTTCACTATCAGGTGTTCTTACCGCCTTGGGGCTCCTAACCTGGGGGTGATGACAATTTCCCAGAGAGGTCTTCGGTGTGGGGGTCTCAGGCAGGTCTAAGCTGCCAGAGACACATTTCTTCCAGGGGAAGAAAATGGAATGGGCTGGAACCTGCAGTGCCCAGAATTCTTCTGGAATCCAGGAAGAACCTTCCCTAGCAGATACCATAGCGTGGGCACATGTAGAACCTACAGGCATTGTTCAAAATCAGTTGAGTCATTTTTCTAAACATGATGTCATAGTATTCTTTCTTCAAAGAATATGTTCCCATATAGAAAACAAAAGGGAAACCGAGCCCTGGAAATTCCCTCAGGCCCTGTGAGTACTCAGGAGACAGTGCCAGAGAATCTTCTATGAGAACAGCCTGCTCAGCCCAGGGCCCGGCGAGGCCTGAGTACTCCGTGGTTGGCTGCCTTTCCTGGCCATTAATCACCACTAAGTGTCATTATCGCTAATAAAATTAACCGACTTTATACTGAGCCATCAATTTTACATCAGGTGCCTGTTGATGAGGGGAAGATTTTTTTTTTTTTTTACTGAGCCTGGCTTACGAGTGTGGTCTCTACAGCTTGCAAAAGGTTATAATTGAGGACTGTGACCTTGGTTCTACAAGCCAATTCCCGGCCTTTGCTGGGCAGTAGGCGTTGTCTCAGGCGAGAATACAGCTGGACCTCAGGAGAATTCTAGGGCCAGTCCCCGAACTGTTTCCCGAACTCTCCCCCACTTCGCACCTCTGCTCCTCCCAGTGCATTTGGTGCAATCATTTCCTTTCTCTTCAGATCAGCTTCCTCTGTTTATCTTCTGTCTTCCAAACCCAGCCACCCAAACCCTGGAAGGGAGAGAAAGCAACTGCAGAGTCTCTTGTTTCCCATTCCAAATTTCTAGAGAAAAGATTGATTGGCCAAGTTCAGGTCATGTGATCATTACTGATCCAATCAACAGAATAGAGCAGCAAGCTCCTGTGATGTAAAATGCCCCAAGACATCACAGGATAGCCAAATAGATAGAACTGGGCAGGCAGCAATAGTAAACTAAAGGGCTGGGAAATAACCCTGAAAGAGCGGCAGGTACACACACACACACACACACACACACACACACACACACACACACACATATCACACAATAAATATAGTATATAATGTTCAATGATATGACATAGACTATTTCCTTTTTTTTTTTTTTTTTTTTTTTGAGACAGGGTCTTGCTCTGTAGTTCAGGCTGGCCCTGAGCTCAGCCTCAAACTCACATTGTAGCAATCCTCCTGCCTCTGCCACCCAAGTGCTGGGACTACAGGTGTGAGCCACCACGCCCAGCACTGTGGAATGTGGTACTGATTGCTGCTGGGTGTGGGTCTCCACGCCCAGTATGGTATGTGGTTACTGGGGTATCGAACACGGGCCCTTGCACTTGCAAGGCAGGTGCTGGAACCACTGAGCTAAATCCCTAGTCTGACTATTTCCATATTGATAATCTAATTATAGTTATTATTATTAATTTTTTTTGAGACAAGGTCTCGCTTTTATAGTTCAGGCTGGCCCCACACTCACTATGTAGCCCAGGCCAGCCTTGAACTCACAGCAATCCTCCTGCCTCTGCCTCCTGAGTGCTGGGGTTATAGGTGTAAGTCACCACACTCAGCATTGTGGTGTGTGGTTACCAGGGATCGAACTCAGGACCTTGTGCTTGCCAGGCAGACATCAGAACCACTGAGCTAAATCCACAGCCTGAAGGTCCCGATTTCTAAAGCACAGAAATTGCACGAGCACACGTTACCCTCACACCAGCCCCTCATGTGAAGCAGAGGACACTGCAGTGGGGCACATGGCTACTGGCCTCTGCTCCTGCATCGCCAGCTGCCCTCCAAGCTGGACATGGGTTAAAGTGGAGCCTCCACTGCCAGAGCTGACCTCAGGTTCTGGTCCAGCCCTGCCAAGGGTCAAGCTCTGAGGATTTCCTGCCAGGCTGGGTGGGGGGAGGGGTTCGGGTGTAGGCTTGGTGGACTGGAAATTTACCCATTTGCCCCCAGATTAATGATTAACAGGCCCCTGCCCTCACCCTGTCTAGGAGGGGAGCCCAGGGCCAGGCTGGGCCAGGAGGAGCCCGATAGCATCTGTCTCTCTTTGGAGGTTTCAGAGATATGCTTCATATTGGGTTGGCTGCACCTGATGGATTTGGAATCTACAGGGGCACCTGGGCCCCAGCCAGGACCCACACCCTCCACTGAGGCTTCAACTCTACCAGACAGAGGGGATGTGGCATCCAGCCAAATTTCCTGGCCAAGGCAGGTGACTCCAGATGGGAGGGGAGTGTACTTGGCTCAGGTGGAACGCCCTCTCTGACGGTAGGTAGCATGGAAGGAGATGTGACAAATGCCACACTTAATCAGGAGCTGTTGTCGCGGGTCCACCTCTGCTCTTTATCCTGGTGATGAGGCTGGCACAGTGCAGAAAGGGGCTGCTTCCTCTGGCCTGCGTTCTGAGATGGTATACAGTCCATCCACAGTGAGAGGCACCAGGGCAGGAGACAATGGACATCCTGAACTGTGCTGCATGTCGCAGAGTTTGTGGGGGAGAGAAATGTGCTGATTCAAGATCCTACCTTCCTGCTTTTTTGTTGTACCTGAGCCAGTCACTGCCTCTTCCTAAAACCTCCATGTCCTCATATGGAAAAAGATTGTGCCCAGGCCAGAGATTTAGCTCAGTGGTTCCGGCGCCTGTCTTGCAAGCTCAAGGGCCCAGGTTCGATCCCCGGTAACCACATACAATACTGGGCGTGGAGACTCACGCCCAGCAGCAATCAGTACCACATACCACAGTGCCGGGCGTGGTGGCTCACGCCTGTAATCCCGGCACTTGGGAGGCAGAGGCAGGAGGATTGCTATGATGTGAGTTTGAGGTTGAGCTCAGGGCCAACCTGAACTACAAAGCAAGACTCTGTCTCAAAAAAAAAAAAAGATTGTCCCTAATTAAAGACTAAGGCATCTTGCAAGAGGAGAAAGGCTTCAAAAACTCCAGCTAGCAGGAAGGCAAGCCAGCATGTCCTGGGTGCTATGGTTTTTACCCTTCCTGTAGCAACCCTGAGCCATAGGGTGGGTCACTCCTTATAATTTGCAGAGGAGAAAACCAAGACTGGAAGGTTGCACTCCCTACACCTAGGGAGTAGGAAAGTCAGCCTTAGAACTGGCCAGTCTGATTCTGGCATTGATGGACTTTGGATATAAAACAAGAAATCTGGGATTCACCTCTACCCAAACATCTGTTGGAGTGAACTTCCTTTTCTCTCTTTCCCTCTTTCCCTTTTTCTTTTCTTTCTTTCTTTCTTTTCTTTTTTTTTTTTTTTTACCATAGCTCAAGCATCTACTTGTTCTAGGCACCAATGGCCAGATGGCTGGAGATCTCTCTGGGCTTCAGAGCACAAGCACGTTGGCATGGATTCCTTGGGCTGCAGTGTGATGCCAGGGAGAGGAGGCTGTGGGGGACCATGGCTGGTGCTTGCTCTGAGTCTGTCTCCCGTGTGCCACCCTCTGTTGGGAAAGCTGCTGGCAGAGACAACACCCAGAACTCTGCCACGTTTCCCAAACATCCTGGATTATAGCAGCTATTCAGGGCCAGTGAAATCAGAATTGCCAAGTATGGACCCTGGGAATCTGTATGTTTATTAAGCATCCAGATGCTTTTCTAACTGGGGAAATTTAGGGGAAGAAGAGCAGAAACTAGAACCTGGGAACTTTGAATTTAAGGTTCTGCACCAACCCTTACTAGCACCTTGATCTCCTACTTGTAAGAACATAGCCCACAAGGAGCTGGTCTGCCATCCCGGTGGTTGGGAAATAAAGATTTCAAGAAAGACCCTTCACCTTGCCCCCCAAACCCCCACTCATTAAGGACTGTCATCCTTCACCTCCCCCATCAGGACCCTCTAGGCTCACCTCTCCCTTCTCTCCTCTTTTCCAGCGTGAGTGGGCGGCAGATCCTAAGGCACAAGTTGTCAAAGCAGGGCACCAAGGCAAACCCAACCCAGGGCCTTGCCCACCGGAAGCAGTGTGACCTGCTGACGCTGTCTCCCCGGCAGAAGCACCTGTGCAGGCGGGAACGTGGCCTGGCAGAGACCCTGAAGGATGGAGCCCAGCTTAGCCTGACTGAGTGCCAGTTCCAGTTTCAGCAGGAGCGCTGGAACTGCACCCAGGAGGGAAAGACTCACCTGCTCAAGAGAGGTAGGAGAGCGTCGGGGGCATGTGGAGGGAAGGCCACACTGTCCTTGCTTCCTGGGCCCAGCTCCAAGTGAGAAGACTTGGGGATTTGTGAGGGTCTTTTTTTGGAGACAGGGTCTCACTTTTATAGTTCAGGCTGGACCTGAACTCACTATGTAGACCAGAAAAGCCTCGAACTCACAGCAATCCTCTGGCTTCTGCCTCCCAAGTGCTGGGATTACAGGCGTGAGCTACCACACCTGGCATTGCGGTGTGTGGTTCTGATTGCTGGTGGGCATGAGTCTCCATGGCTGGCATTGTTGTATGTGGTTACCGGGATCAAACCTGGGCCCTTGTGCTTGCACAACAGGTGCTGAAACCACACTGAGCTAAATCCCAAGTCCCCATTGTGAGGGTCTCTTGAAGGTGGTTCAAGGAGAAGACACGGACAGGGGTGGACACCAGCCCTCCTGGCACCCCCTACAGACCAAGCGGAGGCGCACAAGCCTCCTTGATGCCTCTCACACACACTGAGAACAATGTGCAGGATCATGGAAGGACAGAGGCCACTTCTAACTGGCCAAGATGTGCAAGACTGACCAATCCCGTGCTCACCCATCCTTGTCTCTCTGTCGCTCGCATGTGTTGTCCTTCCCTCGCTTGTTCCTGTGTCCCTTCAGGCCTCCTTCTACTCAGTCACTGAGCACACACACAGGCTCACTGTGAGCCAGGCTCTGTGGTAAATGTGGGAGGCACGGCCCTGGCTGGACTTCACTGTCTGCATGAAAGCAGGTGACCGTGCTGGCGGGAAGGGCTCAGGTGGGAAACTTACAAAAAGGTGGTGACAGTGACAGAAGCTGCTGGCTACTTTCTGGGCCAGCTGCTCTAGGAGGGGGTTTGGGCAGAACAAGAGGCCTCTCTGCCTTCTCTGCAAGTGTCCTTAGCCCCAAGATATGGTCCTGGAAACGCTGGGACCTCAGTCCAGGGCAGCTCAGGCAGAAGACCCATGGCCACCATGTCACTGGGCCAGCCTCTCAGTGGGTGGCAGAGAGTGACTTTTGAGAAGCATTGGGAAGCCCTGGAAGCCCACAGTGCATCACAAGGAACCAGAAGCCTCAGAGATGGGTCAGTCCAACTTGTCACACATGTACCTGGAATCGAGGTGGCTCTTTGGACCCCAGTTGGCCCCTTCTTTTACACCTCAATTCTCACCTGTTATTGGAGTGAGTGACTGCTATCCTACTGCCCTTGGGGAGTCTGGGGACTTACTCTTCAGTGAACATGGGAGGTCCCTTGAGTCTGAACAGCAGGTGACAGGGAGGCCTATCCAGAAATGTGTACTTGGGCTGCAGTGCCCTTGTCTGGCCTACCATGGTGCCCTCCTCCCTCCTGTCTCAGAAGGAAGCAGATGGCCTCTGAACTGCCTCTTTCTCCCCGGTGGCACCCTGGTGCCTGGCACAGGTTTCAAGGAGACGGCCTTCCTGAACGCGATATCTGCAGCTGCCCTCACCCATACCCTAGCCCGGGCCTGCAGTGCCGGAAGAATGGAGCGATGCACCTGCGATGAATCCCTAGGCCTGAAAAGCCAGGAGGCCTGGCAGTGGGGTATGTGTGGTGACAACCTCAAGTACAGCATCAAGTTCCTGAGCAACTTCCTGGTGTCCAAGAAAGGAAGCAAGGACCTGCGGGCTCAGGCTGATACCCATAACACCCTTATGGGCCTCAAGGTGCGTGTGAGTCCTGGATGCCCAAAGCTCTGCTCCTAGGGAGGGTGCGGAGGTGGGGATCAAGGTCTACAGGGGCCAGAACCCCATATCAGCACACCCAGCCATTGCAGGAAGAACGTCATTCCTTCAGCCGACCTTCTCCGGGCGTCTACTCTGGACCATTGCTATGTACCGTAATGCAGTGAAAGGAGTGAAGGATGCTGGGCATCTCTGGCAGGTGGGGAGCAGCGGAGCTAGGCCCGAGACATGCTTTTGTAAAGCAGGATCCTATCTGGAGAAGAGTGTCCATGCCCAGGGTGAAGCCAACGTGGTTCAATAAATTTGATCAGGGCAACTTCTGAGCTGCCAGAGATTTTTGGGTGGGAAGATAGAGGAGGCCTGGAGAGCACAGGGATTTAGCTGAGGTCACAAAGTTGGTGGGCAAACTGCTAGTAATAGAGCTGGGAGAGCCCCTTGCTCCCAGGGGGTCACACCCAGGGGCTCTTCACTGGTGGCCTTCATCCCAGCCCTTTTGAGACAGTCTTGCTATGTTGCCTAGGCTGTCTTCATTCTTGTGATCCTCCTGCCTCAGGCTGCCGAGCAGCTGGGATTACAGCGTGTTCTACCACACCCTACTGAGATTCTTTGGGAAATGGAATTCGTGTTTTGTGTTCCACTCTCTGAGCTGTATTAAGTCAGGGCTGCCATATTTGGTTGTGCTGACTAGATAATCTACAAGAACCCTGGAGCAAGGGGCAGAGCAAAGGTGAGATCTGCCTCACTAGTGACCCTCACCAGGGTGCATTGCCACGGGCCAGATCGGGTCCCATTGAAGTCTCTCACGAGACCCTTCCTGTGTGCGTCTCCTTCACCCGGAGCTTTCTGCCTTGCTGGCACTCGAGACAGACCTCTGACCAGCCTCCATCTACATCTCTGCAGGCTGTGAAGAGTAGCCTCAAGACCACCTGCAAGTGCCATGGAGTGTCGGGGTCCTGTGCCGTGCGTACCTGCTGGAAGAAGCTCTCTCCATTCCGAGAGACAGGCGAGGTGCTGAAGCTGCGCTATGACTCGGCTGTCAAGGTGTCCAGTGCCACCAACGAGGCTTTGGGCCGCCTGGAGTTGTCGGTACCTGCCAAACCAGGTGACCCTGCCAAAGGCCTGGCACCCCAGCCTGAGGACCTGGTCTATCTGGAGGACTCACCCAGCTTCTGCCAGCCCAGCCAGTATTCTCCGGGTACAGCCGGCAGGGAGTGTTCTCGGGAGACCAGCTGCAGCAGTCTGTGCTGTGGGCGTGGCTATAACACCCAGAGCCGCATGGTGGCCTACTCCTGCAACTGCGAGGTTCAGTGGTGCTGCCAGGTGGAGTGCCAGCAGTGCATGAAGGAGGAGCTGATGTACACCTGTAAGCGCTAGGCACTGCACGGTGAGCCAGCCCGTGCTGCCAGGACCCTGGCGCCCCCATAGGGCAGGTGCGCATGGTGTGTATGTATGCCCACGCACAGGTGTGTGGCTCTCCTCACTCTTCTGTCCCCACTCCACCCTTGACCAGACTCTTGCCTCCCACAATTCTCAGCAAAGGGTCTTTCCCTGAGTCCAAGCATCTCCAAACTTGTTGAGGATTTGGAGTAGGAGAGAGACTAGGAAGGGAAATGGAGGAAAATAAAGGACAGATAGAGGAGTGCAGGCTGAGGTCGTGTAGGGAGGGAAGGGTGTCCTACATTCCTGGGATGCAGGACCTGGAGCCAATGGGCCAGGGGGATTATGCAGGAGAGACAGACCCAGCTGGAAGCCAAGGCAGGCGCCCTGCTGGGATGGGTGGGTCCAGTGTTCCGGCCCTGTTCATGAGCTCACGCACACACGCACACACACTCCTCTGGTGGTGGTGCTAGGAGCTGTTTAGAGGAAGAAAATCTTTCTGGGCTTAGTGGAACTAAGTTAGATCCATGCCCTCAAGCTTCATGTCCTTCATTTGGCTTTTCAAACTTAGTTGCACTGAGACCTCGCTCCTGTTTCCGTAGCTCAATTTCTCATAACCACCCAGCTCTGTTCTGCCTCTGTGTGACCTCCGAGGCAGAACAGAAAGCTGGAACAGCTTGTCGCTAGAGTGGGACTCAACAATGTACCTGTGCTTGGGCAGTGACCTCTCTCCACTTTCCCTGGTAGTCCAAGGGAACTGATGGCACCCAGAGGAGAGTCACAGTCACTTGGTGGCAGCAGGGATGGAGCAAGCGCAGTGCCTCAGCCTGCCCTGGAGTGTGTTCTGGCCTGCCTCTGAGGCCCCCTGTGGCTGGGGTCCACCTGGCTGGGAGCCCCCATCACCGCTGATGTGTCACACAGGGACATTGGACTCATGCTCTGTGGTTCTGGTGGCATGTTAGTTCTCACGGCTGCTTGACTAATTCAAACTTTTGTCCTGGCGGAGGCTTTTCTAAGCCTGGCTCCTGGGTGGCCCCTTCCTTTACATGGGGTCTTACCAGAGGAATAGAAGTGACTTTGCTAACTAGCTCCCGCAGACCTGCAGCCATTTCCAGTACCATCTTCCAAAGCCCCGGTAAAAGGAGGGGTGAAGCCGCATCCATTCGTAGGTGCACCCAGTTGCCTGTGCCACTGCAACCTGGTGGAGGGTCTCCAGGGAGCAGCGCACATCTCTGGTGCAGGACAAAGATCTTGCAGGGGTCAGTTTGCTGGAGGCTGCGTGCTTCCCAAGAGCAGGGCCTGAGGCCAGCAGGGAGGAAGTGATCTCGTTCGGGAAGCTTGTGGCTGGTTGGCTGGCCCACTGCACCCTCTTGTACACTTCCTTTCTCCCTGAACCCAGGGCTGCTGACCCTCCACTGAAACAGGAAATCCAGAATCAGCCTAGTGCACAGAACCCCTGGCAATTCCAGCTCCAGGAAGAAGGCCAGTGGCTGGGCCCAGCAGCCTTCCCAAGAGCTTCACAGCCAGAGAAGCCATGCTGTTTGGTGACTCGGGCACTCGGGATACTGGAAGGATCTCTGACAGTAGAGCCAAACCCACTGACGTGCCTCGCTAGAGTGACTTCGCTGACCCTGGCTGCCGGCCCACATCTCGCAGCAGGAGGAAAAAGGGTTTCAGTCTGGTTTTCTAGTTGTATTCTGTTGCTTTCTGCATCGAGACTTGTTCTCTGCCAGCCTGATCCCCCTTGCTCCTCTGTGACTCCAGCACTGTTTAGTCTCTGCCTTGGCTCAGGCGTGGGCCACGCTGACAGCAAGAGGCACTTGGAAGCAGCATGAGGGCCAGAGCACCATACCACTGCCCCATCTGTGCCCAGCTCTGTGGCTGTCGGGGCTGGGGCTCCAGGAGGACGAGAAGTAGACTCAAACGATGCACGTTGTGGCCGGCCACTAACACTGACACCCAGGTCACGGACCCCTCTGCTGGTAGGGTCCTCTCTGTCCAGCCTTCCCTCCCTTTTGCTTCCTGCTTCCGGCGCCTTCTCTCCCTGTTACCCCTAGAGAGCCACCGTAGCTCTTCTGGGATCTCTGGGGACTAGAGTAACCAAAAACCCCTCATTCTGCAGCTCTAAGGGAGATGCTCACAGGGTATTTTTGTCTACCTCACATATATAGTTTTTAGGGCAAAAGAGAATATTTATATAGCTAAGATATATGGGAAAATATTTATGTTATTTATATAGTTTCTCTTTCACAAGCAGCACATATGGAGTTGGTGTGTTTCCCAGAAGCCCTCTGTCTGGAGAAACACAGTGCGGCCTGTTTGGGGCCCCCTGAGCTGGATGCCAGATGGCTGGGGGAGGTCGCATTAGCTTGGTGTCCCATGATCTGTCTTGGAACTGTGCACATGGGTCTCCTTGCTGAATGTGCCCTGCTGGATCCTCCTCGTAAAGTCTTTGTGGAGTCTCTGCTCCTTGGGGTCCCAGGCCCCCTTCTTTAGCACTGGCAAAGACATTTTGCTCATAATGATAATGACAACAAGGATGACCACGCCTGGCACTTTGTCGAATCAAATGAGAAATTCTGTTATCTCTTTGATCACTTCAGTTGGCCATCCTCCTTGGAAAGTGCTTGGGGCTACCTCACTGTACCATTTTTGAGATGAGGCCCAGAGATGGAGGTCTGTGCCCAAGGTCACCCAGCAAGGAACGGTTCCTGAGTGCACATAGACCTGGCACCAGGGGAACTGACTTACCTGAGCCTGGGAGCCAAAGCCTGTGCACCAGGCAGGCCCAGGCACTCGGCACAGTGGCTTCTTCCCGCACTGTGTGCTTCTGGCCTTCTGAGTCTGGATGACGTGTCAGCATTTCCAAGGGCCGTGCCATGTTTGTGGGCCTACAACTGCCTGAGAGGCCTGAGAGGACCCCCTCCCCCCATCATTCCAGGGGGTTTTGGAATGTCTAAGAAGGCTGTGCTACATCCCTGGGCCCCTTGAGCCCACAGATGAGGTTTATTTGCTCTTATTTGCAAGTTTCCCTTTTAAGATAGATTGTTTCCTTCTGAATTTCTGTGGAAATTTCTACCCTTTCTACCCGAATTTCTTGAAAAATTAGCCCCATTGGTAGGCTGAGCTTTCACTCCCAAACTGGCTTCAGGAAGCCACTGCAAGTCTAGTACGTGCAGAGGCTCTCCAGTTTGCCAAGTGCCACCTGGCCCAGCCCTCCTCATCATGAAAGTTCTTGCTGGGCTGTCATGGGCATACAGTCTGCCCCCTGCTCTCATTAACTCCCGTGCCCAATTGCTGGCAGACAAATGGACAGACAGACCAGAGTAACTCTGAAGTTCATTTCTTGCTTTCTAAAATTTCCTTTCCCAACAACCATGAACTCCCATTGCTTTCTGTCCTAGCACATTTTGTGGCAGTGTCATTTGTTAAGTGCCCACGGCACCCATCCATGCTCATTGGTGATGTTCCTGCTGAATGCCAGGACTCCCCTAGGCTGGACTACCGCAGCGTGTAAGACCAAGTGGGGCTGACACCCTGGTGGTGGAAAGACAATTAACCAATAAAAAACTACATGCAAGTTATCTGTACTTATTTTGTGTTGATTTATTGCAACGACCCTGCACATTGGACACTGCCACCTACCATGGCCAGAGAAAGATGGGAAAGCTAATTGCCATTAGCAAGCAGGTGTGCCAGGATTTGAACACTCATCTCCCTGATTCCTAAGTGTGAGTTATTTCCTCCCCGCATTGTTCTCTCTCTTTGGGTACAGGAGAGGCAGGACAAGGTGAGTCCACTTTATGATTCTGAGTAAGTTGAGGCTTAGAGGAAGGATGTAATCTCTCAAGTAACACATCGGGATCAGACTGGACCCTGGGTGTTCCTTAGAGTTGACAAGTATTGCTGGAGCCCTCACCTTGTGGCCAGTAATGTGGATGGGTGGAAGCAGAACGAGAGAGAGCAGGAGCCTTCAGGGACTTGGGGTCTGACAGGAGAAACAAAGCAGACGGCCATTTATAGAGACAACAATGTAGCCTGTTTACCTATAAACTCCCAAGTCCCTCCCTCTGTCACACTGCCTTCCCAGCATGCTCTGGGAAGCCGCAGCTTCTGGGTCCTGGGGCCAGGGACCCTTTTCTGAAAAAGAATGTGCTTATTTCCCACCCCATAGCCCCTGCCCTGGCTCTGTAGCCCTTCCCCAGGGAGGCAGTCCTGAGGCTATCTTCCTTCCTACCGTCATCCCAGTCCTGACTTGTTTCTGGGGCCCAGTGTCCCTGGGCCTGGATTCCAGCTGGTTCTGAGCAATGACAGACTGCCGACTTCACAAGTAGCAGCAGACTCCACTTACCGAGGAATTTCTCACCTGCTTTCCCCCTTGAGCCTCACACGTGCTGCACCCTCTTCCCTTTCCACAGACGGGAGGCTGTGGCACCAATGGCACCAAAAGCCACACCAGCAGTGTGCAGATGCAGGGGTTTTGCCTCCCTTGCTACCCTACACAGCCTTCAGCCTCCCCCACCCCTGTTTGAGTTTTTCTGCTCCTGCCCACAAACCGGTTCCCAAATAGGCCCTCGGGCCTTCCGCCTTCAGCTGCTCCAGCTGCCACTCTTCCTAGGAGCTCAGGGCTTGCTTGTCAAGACAATCATGAGGTAGGTTCCTACCCATCGTGTCCCCCTTTTAAAGGCATTTAGGCATCTTTTTTCACACAACACTTCTCCATGTTTATTTTGTTGAATCACTTTGAGAACTCTGCAGACACTGGCAATCCAGCATTTTATCACAGATCTACTAAAAACAAGAACATCTTGGAACTTTTTTTTTTTTTTTGAGACAGGGTCTCGCTTTGTAGTTCAGGCTGGCCCTGAGCTCAGCCTCAAACTCACATCACAGCAATCCTCCTGCCTCTGCCTCCCAAGTGCTGGGTTAACAGGCATGAACCACCAAGCCCGGCACTGTAGTATGTGATTCTGATTGCTGGTGGGCATGAGTCTCCATGGCCAGCATTGTTGTATGTGGTTACCAAGGATCAAACCCAGGCCCTTGCACTTGCAAGGCAGGCACCGAACCACTGAGCTAAATCCCCAGCCACTGGAGTTTTAACATTGATGCAATCTTATCTGTAATACTATCCATCTTTGTATTTCCTCATTTCACCTCAAAATGTCCTTTATGACCCAGGAGTGATGGTGCACACTTGTGATCTCAGCACTCAAGGGGCTGAGGCAGGAGAGCAACCATCCTGGGCTACACATTAAGCCAGATGTCTTGTAGAACATCTCTCAACTGAGACTGGTCTGATTGTTTCTCAAAACTTCAGGAAGCTACCTGAGCATCCTTATCCAGGCCTGTGGTCAGGAGCCACGAACCACAACATGTCATTTTGTCCTATCATTGGCCATGGTGGATTTCACTGCTCAGTTAAGGTGGTTTCTGCCCATTGGAAAGTCACCCTTTCTGACTCATGACTCATCCCCTGGGGGTGGGGCTTAGAGACTGTGGGAATATCCTGTTGCCCAACAGCATTTTACCTAATAGTTGCAGTGTCTACTGGTGACCCTTGTCCAAATCCATCCAATGTGCTGACTCTAATTCCATCATCTCTTCTTTTTTATAGTTGGCATTCTTCTGTGGAAATGAACTTTCCTTTCTTTCTCACCCCTGTGGAATTCCTGTTTATCTACATCAACACTCTGCAGAGTAACAATTATAATTCCCATTTTACAGATAAATAAAACAAGGTTCAAGGAGTTGAATGCTGAGTAAGTTGAGAGAGCCAGGATTCACACTTAGGCCTGTCTCATGCCAGAGCCCTTGCCCAGTGCCTTCTGGAATCTTCTCCAATTGCACAGTTGCTTCTGTGATGATTTTGCTCAAAGCAGAGGTCGAAGAGACTATCTTCTTCCAGTGGGGTTCCTGGAGCAGGTGGGAAAAACACTGGAGGTGGGAGAGATTTCCTGTTTGAAAAATCACACGTCAGACTTGTTCTCCACAGCCTTGAGCTACCTCCCTCCTCACCACTCCAGAGGCTCATCCCGCTGGCCTTGTTCTGGGCTCTTCGGGACTGTGGTGACCCCTAGTCACCCTAATGAGACAGCCCTATGGTCAGTTCTTCTGCTTCCCAGACATCTGAAAACATATACAATAATCTCTCCCTGCGCCCACTTCCCAGGGGGTTGGATATGGTGCTGGCTCCCCCAACACGGCCTGCCAGGCCTGGTTCTAGAGGAGGGCTGTAAAAGACTAGCAAAAGGACCTGAGATAGGGTAAGGGACACTGAAGAAGGGGAGGGCAGGTGGGACCCTCCCTTTAACTCCTCATCCTTAGCTCATACCCACTGTCCCTTGGGGTTCTGTCCTGTGACTACTCAGGCAGTCCCATGCTGGATCACCTAAGGTGCACTAGGTATGTGACAGCGCTGGGGTTACATGGCAGTGAGACCTAGGCTGGCCTTCAGAGTGGTCACAGACAAGGAAAGGGATCACTAGAATGCAGGATCTCAGCACTCAAAGGGATGTGACTGTGTGAGTCCAGTTTCCTGGGGATCTTCGACGTCAGGCCATTTCCTTGTGAGTCACAGAGGCAGCCCCGCGAGCACATGCAGCTGTGATCTCCATTTCATGGTGAAACTGAACTCAGAGTGGTGCCCTGCCACAGCCGGGACCCTAGGGAGTAGCGGGAATGAGGGCCCAACGGCCTCCTCCTGCCGCTTCCCTAGGAGTAAAGGGCAGGACCTCCACGGCCTGGGCACTCAGGCAGGGAGTCAGGAGGAGCTAGCGGCCCGGCCTGCCCCTGCGCTCCTTCCTCCTCCAGGAGCTCACCTTCCTCCTCTCCCGTCCGCGCTCTCCTCCTCCTTCCCACATACCTGCGAGCGGGCAGGCTGTCTTGGGTGTCTTATCGCCCTGCTCTCACCCCCAGTCCCCAGGGGCTGTGGGGCCCACATTCCTTCCCAGCTCTCTCGGGTCCATTAGCGTGTTTATGTTGGAGCCATTTGGGGAGCTGAGCCACGCTGGACCCCCCACCAGTCCACGACGGAGAGTGGCCGGCTGAGCAATGGAGCCCAGGCAGAGCCATGGCAGACCTGTCCCGCTGCCTGAATTCCTGCCCCCCTGCCCAAACAAGCCCAGGGTGGCCAAAGGCCTGGGGAGCCCTGGTAGCCCCAGCCCACCACTCCTTCCTTCGAGGCCCCTCCTGCAACTGACAGCCTCTAATCTCAGCTGTCTTCGTGCAGCCAGCCCCCAAGCCTGGGGTCACCTGACGCCGACACATTTTAATTCACAAGCTGATTTCTGCTTGTTGGCAACATGTCATTTCTGAAATTGCTTTCTCTGCCCAGAGGCAGGAGATGTCAGAGTGTGCAGGTGTGGCAGTAGTGCCGCCCCCACCCCACCCCCAGCCCCAAGTTCAGGAAGGATTAGGGGGTGTGGGGGCACACAGGAGTTCCTCAAGCTCTGCTTCTCATGTTTCCCTAAGGGCTGGAGGCCAGGGATGGGGGATGCTGGGAATGGCCTCTGCTCTCTAGCCTGAAGACAGAGGCCTGAGGTTTGCTAAATGAACTTACTCCAGCTGCCATTGACAAGAGCAACAAAAATTGCTTTGAGCACATTCAACATAAGGGCCAGGCACTTGATAAAGTGCCTCTCTCATGCACTGTTACGTTTGAATGGCATCACAACTCCTCAAGTTGGTATCATTCCTACTTTTTTGCTGAGAAAACTGGGGATCAGAGAGGTTAGGTAACTTCTCTGAGGTCACACAGCAAGTACAAGACAGGGCTAGGACTCAACACAGTGATGGCAATAAATGGCCTGAGATGTGGAGGTCTGGGAACAGAGGAGCCACAGAACTGGGAAGTACTAGGAGAAGCCTGCTTCTGTATTTACTTCAGATCTGGCTGAAATATGGAGATGAAATTGGCTGACTCTTACAATATCCACACTACAACCTGTCCAATAGTTTTTTGGTCCTTCATCGATATTTCCTTAGCCTTTTCTCTCTATCTCCATTAACAATTGTGTTCTATTGACATCCATTGTTTTACAGGAGGAATGAATAGAAAGACAAATGCATACACCACCTTGGGACTCTTGTTCCCCACCCTCTCCCCTGCAGTGGCTGGCAAGGGCAGCCTTCCTGTTGTGGAGCCTCACCCCTCTCTGACAGGCTGGCTCCTCGCTTCCCAGCCACCTTCCCTTTCCCCTCCCTTCCCTTCACTCTGTCACCTCCCTGTCATGGCTCCCAGAGGCCCTGGCTGGCTCACCCCCAGGAACAAAGCTGTGTGGAAGCCTGATCCTGGAGCTTCCACCAGAGGGACGACCCGACCCTCTCGGAAACAACCTGCAGGGCCTGACACGGAGGACACAGGGCCCTCTCACCTCTGCGCTCCAGCTGCCCTTCCAGGCCTGAGCGGCCCAGCCTGCCGCTCCTTTCCGCTCTTCCAAGGGCCCACAGCTCTATGTACTTGTCCCTTGGTCTGGGCCAGAACTAGGGACATGGGCAGACTGGCTGTCTTCACCTGCGATGAGTCTACTGGCATCGAGCACATTGGCATCAAGGATTAGGTCTAATCCAAAGCCTTCCACGGCTGTCACCTCACCCACTGTTGGCAGAATGCAGTGCCAGTGGGGAAAGGGTGAAGCAAGAGAAGACACTGAAGACCCACAGCAAAGGAGCCTTTCCCATCTTCCAGAGGAGCAAAGGGACCCTGTGCCAGGGGGCACAGACCAGTACGCCGATCCCCGGCACAGCATCACTGGGGTGGTGTTGAAATGGGGAAGGACTGGGAGGCACAGGGGACTTACTCCACTTCCTGCCCGACAGCTCTTCATTCTGGGGTGACTCAGGGAAAGTGCTACCTATATTCCCACTGAAAAATTACACTTGAGTGAGGCAGAGTACAAAGAGAACAATAAAGGAAGGGTAGAAGGGGCAAGGCGATGGATCTCTTGCAATAGGGAAGGGGCCCAAGGAAACAAGGCCGAGCGAGAGGTGAGGAAGAGACCCAGGTTCGCTCCCTGGTAACCACATACGATACTGGGCATGGAGACTCACACCTAGCAGCAGTCAGAACTACATACCACAGTGCGGGGCGTGGTGGCTCACGCCTGTCATCCCAGCACTCGGGAGGCAGAGGCAGGAGGACTGCTGTGATGTGAATTGGAGGCTGAGCTCAGGGCCAGCCTGAACTACAAAGCGAGACCCTGTCTCAAAAAAAAAAAAAAAAAAAAGTGCCACACACAGGAACAGAATAACCTAAATGAATGTTAACATTAGAGAGTAGTAACATGAGTTAAGATCAAAATATCAACAGGATGAAAATCAAGATAGGAGAACTAAAGGAGGAAGGGAGAGGGAATTTAAAAAGAAAAAGGCTGTAGTTTGCGCATGAACCCACTCCCTGCAGGTGACTGGAAACTGTATGTACTGCAAACATGCACTAATACAATTTTTTTTTTTTTTAGGTTTTTTTGAGACAGGGTCTCGCTTTGTGGTTCAGGCTGGCCCTCAGCTCAGCCTCCAACTCACATCACAGCAATCCTCCTGCCTCTGCCTCCCGAGTGCTGGGATTACAGGCGTGAGCCACCACGCCCGGCACTGTGGTATGTGGTACTGGTTGCTGCTGGGTGTGGGTCTCCACACCCAG
>PVIR01016292.1:0-19856 GCA_004026965.1 Petromus typicus | reverse complement strand
ACTAATACAATTTTTTAAAAGTTAAAAAAATTACACTTGAAAAGGAAGTCAGAATTCAGTTCACAGAGGATGGTCCAATATCCAAAGAAGGATTGGATGTCGTTAATAGGTAAACAGAATCCCCAGTGAACATGGTCTTGGAGTTTAGAAGCAGCTAAATAGACAAGTCACCATTCTTCTGGGAACCGCAGAAGCCTATATATATATCACATAGAGATATCTCCCTAAATAAGTCTCTGGGACAGACACAGGGATGTCCAAGATGGATGGACAGAAGCACGCACAGCCCTCCCATCGCATGCCAGGCTCTGCGCCCGAGAAGCGAAGTAGTTAACGAGACAGGCCCAGGCCCCTGCCCTTAAAGGACAGATACAGACAAACATCATCACTTGTGAGCATGCTGACCTGGCGGCCTGCTCCTGGGGGCGGTAAACTCCGGCCGGGGAACCGAGGTGAGGGCCGAGCAGGGGGCTTTCTACTGTGTCCCATGTTGGTGCTTTTGATTCAGAACTACGTGAGTGTATCGCATTCCCAAATAAATAATTAAACGAAACGAAGATGAAGCAAGGTGATCTTTTAATAAAGGGGAAGTAGAGTACGCTTGCAGCAGCACCGGCGGGCATAGGGTGCCATCTGAGAAAACCCACAAGAAATGTGAGGGTGCACCCAACCCCAAAGCTTACAGAAGAGTTAAGGGGGGAGGTT
This sequence comes from Petromus typicus, assembly GCA_004026965.1. Taxonomy (NCBI): domain Eukaryota; kingdom Metazoa; phylum Chordata; class Mammalia; order Rodentia; family Petromuridae; genus Petromus; species Petromus typicus. The sequence continues at coordinate 19,151 of PVIR01016292.1, read as the reverse complement.
GGGGTGAGGGTGAAGGAACCAACCTCATGGGATCGTTGGGGGAATTAATGGGTGCCCCTAGAAAGTGCCATGCACATACAGTACAATGTGCTTCATGGAAGCTGGCCAGTGCCATTTCTATTCCTCAATTATTTTGCTGTCATTAACAGAGTCTATGAAGAGGGAACCCTAGTGGAGTTGCCTCTGTATCTACTGATGGATTCCCAGCCTCTGGGAATTCTGTGGTGACAAGAACTCCTAACCCTGAGGCTCATCCATCTCCTGTCACAGACTAAGAAATCTGCAAAGGGACAGAACCCCACCTCCCACAGGTCCCCAGTGGTGTAAGCCGAAGCTCTTGAGCGTTTTGGATGTGCCTGGTGCTATGCCCGACATTGAGCCTGGGTTAACTAACTCCCTCTCCTCACACATGCCCTAGGCTCTGCAATCACTGCCCCCATCTTACAGACGAGAAAATGAGGCATGTAAAAGTGAAGTGACCCTGACCAGGTCACACTGTCAGGCTGCGGCCCTCCATGGCCTGTCAGCTACTTCCTACTCTCGTGTCTCAAGATGTCTGTGCTGGCCTGCTTGGCTTTTCCTCACGGTAGGAAGAGAATCATTACTTCAGACTCATCAAGCCTATGAACCACTACTACAATTGATCTATGTCCTAGTTTTTGAATCCTGATGTCTTTAAAATCCAATTTCCAGGCAAGCTAGATGGTCAGAAGATAACAGTGTGTCGACACAGGCTAGGGAGAGACAGGAATGCTTCCTCACAGGGCACCTTTTGAATCCTGTCCCCCTGGGGATCCCCAGGACCTCTGGGCCGGGACCACCTTATCTGGCAGGAAGAGCTGGTGATTGTATCCCTTTCTCTTCCTTCTTGGAAGACAGTGAGATTCCTGTTTTAACCCGCATCTCCACCCTGGCGTGGTGGGCAGCAGCCAGGGAACCGGCCAGGGCCTCCAGCCCGGTGAGCAGAGCTCCATGCAGGCCCTCTTTCCCACTACACGGCCCCAGACCCTTCTTTATCTTGAAAGGGTTAATTGCACCTCGTTGACCTCCGAGAAAGACCTTTGCCTTCTACAGAGTTGAAGGGAGCTTCCGGGAATAGCACCCCCCACCCCCAGCCTTGCCGCCTGCATTGAAAGTCTTTATTGATGGAGCTCCCTGGGCTTTAATTCTTACACCATCAGTGACGTAGTGAAGTCCACACCTGCATTAAGAGCGCTCCATTGGATACTTATGGGATCTTATAGCGCCTGAGCACCGTCTGCTCTAAATAAGCATCAGCTGTTGTTATTGCCGCCATTTCTGTGGTCAGCTGCTGCCATCCCTGAAGCCCTTCGTGCCACTCCGCCCTGGGAGCCCTGCCCTACACAAGTCTGCTTTGTGTCTCTTTGTCCCTCATCCCTCCTCCTCACTCCCCTTCCCTCCCACCCTGTCCCTACTGCTCCTGCGGCCCTTTGCCGGCTAATAATGCTGCTGTCAGTTCAGATTAGAGCCCATTACGTTCCTTCATCTCAGCTTAACATTTTTGTGGTTTCCCATCTCTGCCTGAAGTCCTCCGCGAAGGGCAAGGCTGCCTGCCCAGCTGGAGGGTTCTTCGACTGGAAGAATGCACGTCTGCAAGGTCCCCTGGTGGGCTTCCTTGGATCCCTGCTGATGAGATGAGCCAGATTTGGGGGGACAAAGGGGAGCAGTCAGTCCTCCAGGGGCCCTGATGGCGCCATGAGAGCAAGGACCAGAGCTCTCGAACTGCATCATGGCGGCGGAGACATCACTTGAGACAGCCGGAGGCTCAGGACAGGCCAAGCCCCCCACCCCAGGGACTGTGTTTCCATCCCTCTATCTGAAGGGAGTCCCAGGGTTGGAACACTCCGCATCTGGTGAGACTCCTGGCCAAACTAAGCCCTTGGGCTGGGACTCGTCCCCTGCAGGCACAGGTAGATCTGTCTTTCAGACCGCATTGGCCGTGGTGACCCTTGTTAGATCTTCTCAAAATCCTGCCTCCCATAGGCTCAAGCTCCAAGGGTCTCACTAGCCATGGAGTCCCATAGGCTCACAGGATGAGGGAAAAGTGAGATCAAGGAGAAGGGGAGGGGAATACAGGGAGTAAAGGAAGACGACCGTGTCCATGACGATCGTGTTGGTGAGGGCCTCCAGTAGGTCTTTGTGCCTTGATGAATTCCCCCACACTCCTGAGGTGGATACTCCTACCGCCGTCTTACAGGTTGAGAAACTGAGGCACATCATAGGGCCACACAGCTAGAAGGGAGAAAGCTGCGGTCCCTGCTACAGGCCCCTCAAACCTCCCTTGTCCCCACCCATCAGTTCAGCCAGGAGGGTGGCAGTGTCCTCAAAGAGCACCAAGGGGAACTTCCCAGCAGGATCTATGTCCCCGCCTCGGACTGTCAGCCTTCCAGCCAGAAATGTCTTCCTTGGGGCCCAGTCTTAGCAGTCACCAAGGCAGGTCTTTCTTTGTCCTGTGCTCAAAAGGCCAGAGAACTCTGCAGGGGCTTTAGGGTCGCCAGACTACATAGTTTCTGTTTCTGGTGAAGAGAATGTTGGCCTGCAGAGCTTCAAATCCCCTTCATGGCTGGTGGCTGGACAGGTCACACGCCTGATTAGCAATCGCAGCTGTTTGTTCTTAGCTCTTCAGCTCCTCTGCCCCATCCAGCCACCTCCTAGACTCAAATCTCTCGTGCCTCTCAGAGTTTCAGGCCCTGGCTCCATGCGACACCTGTGTGCTTTGCTTGTGCTAGTCCCGCCAAGAATGACTTTCCTCTCTTTGTCCACCTGACTCTTGCCTCGCCTTTGAGATCCTGCCACAGAAGACGTCCCAACTCACCCAAGACAGAGTCACACCTTTGAGCTTTGTCGTCAGATGCCTTTTCCCCTCATGCCAGCACTAACCACTCTGCACGGCAGGCTCCTGTCCATCGGTCCCCCTCTCTCTTCCCCACTAGGCTGTGAGTTCATTGAGAGTGGGGCCTGACTCTCACTTACCTCAGCTCCTGAAAAAGCTCTTCTGTCCTTCCTTCCTCCTTCATCTTCCCTCTCTCCTTCTCTTTCAGTATTCATCCTCCATAAATATGTATTTAGTCCTGCCGGGCGAGGCCAGGTGCTAGAGTCCAGGGTTGAACGAAATTTTTCATGCAGTTTACAAATCCAGTGGGTGATGAATATCATCAAATACTCACACAATTAATCAAAAGATTGGAGAACTATAGATGTTTGACTTGTAGTTCAGTAGTCTGGGATGGTAGATTTCTCCTAGGAGCACTTGACTGTGAGACATAGGCTACTCTATTCAAATCTTTCCTAGCATCATGATGGCTGGCTTCTCCAACCAGATAGTTGTATACGTGACCAAAGCAGCTTCAGCCTGAAGCCTTTATGGTCACGAAGGGTGTACGGATTAAGGAATGAAGGATGAACGACAGCAAGACAGTGTATGTGAATGGGACAGGTAGGTCAACGACTCCTTGACTTAAACAGGCCTTTCTATACAAGTTAGTTGAGTGATCGCCTCTCCACAAGAAGAGGTGACGACGACCATCAGATGCTGAGCTGAGGCTAGAAGCCTAAAGAAACCAAACAGGAAAGATTCTGATGTCTGTCATCTTCTAGAGAGATTAGTATGACAGTTAGCAAGAGAAAGAAGCAAGCAGACCCTTCAAAGGGATAAGCCGGTGAGGCAGGAGCTGTGAATCTCGGTAGAGCTGGACAGGGCATGTCATGCTTTATCTGTGGGGGTAGAGATAACCTGATAGACTTCTTTATTACGACACAAACAAGACTCTTAGTACATCTGGATTAGCACAGCTGCTGGGCTCAACACCGCCTCTTATGGTCAGTCCGTTTGTGGCATTCACCAACCCAGCCCCCATCCATGCCTTGGTTTGACCTGATAAGACCATGATATCCACCTCCATCCATTCCCATGGTCAGTAAATTAGCTTCTAAGATTTAGAAAATGCTTACTGTGCCCTCTTAAGTGTCACACGACAAATGCTTGCTCATTGAACACCCAACATGTCCAAAAACACTAGACTCGCAGTGGCAAAATGAATTCACTCTGCTCAATGGCTCTAAGTCCTTTCCCCAGTTCTCTGACCTCAGTACACTAAGTAGCAAGCTAAAGCACTGTTCTATACTGACTTATAGCCTTGTGGGATGAATAGACAGGAGTGTGACTGTGATTGACAGAGGTCTTCTTCTCAGACCTGGGGCATCTGCTCACCAGTGACAAGGAGTGTCAGACTACCTGACCTTGGGTCCTTGCCAGACCTCATATACTTCCTGTTTAGGTTCTACACACAAGGTCACTAGGTGATCCACAGAAGTCAGTAAGTCCCCCCAAGACAAGGGCCAGGAAACCTACCAATTGGGTAATTAGGCTTGCCCGACCCTGCATCCCTTGAGGGAGCAAATTTGGACTTCAGCCGCCCTCCCCACTATGGCGGGCAGAATCTAGGACAGGCGCTGAGGGGGTCCCCTGGTGGAATGTGGCTGTGGTGGACGCTGGGACAGAGGGCTCGGCCGACAGATCTAAGGCTGCCGCAAGCCACCAGTCTCCACGGGGCGGGCTGCCGACCTCCCTCCTGTGGAATGACAAGCCCCAGTCCCCCCACCTGGCGTTTAATCTTTAATGCAGTCCCAGCCGCCCTGGGGCAGGACCCATCAACCCACCCACTCCGATAAAAGCGATAATTAGCTCTTTTTCAACTTTTCCCTTCTCCCCCCTCCATTCTGATGTGTGAGCATTGGGAGGATTCCAGCAAATGGGCCTGCCTTCAGCCAATTCTGGCCCATGCCGTCCGGAATGTGCGGGGTCATTAGCCGGGCCTCCCGGGCAGGGACCTGAGCTCAGGACGTGCTGGTCGGCTGGTGTGGGGTGGCCCAGCCAGTAGACGTGCCTGGCCTCAACAGAGAGACCTGCCTGGACCTGCTGGGTCCCACCTTCCTCCACAGTAACCCCTGCCCGGACCTCAGAGGAGCCCACTGGAAGATGGCCTTAGGTTTTTCCATGGGGGCAGGCCAAGAGGACGTGGGGCCATCCATCCCGAGGCTTCACCCTGATCCCAGGGCAGGGAGCCCAGCCTGGGTTCAGCCACCGGTCATTTCAGAGGCTGCTGGCTGGGATCCCCCGCCCCCTCCCAAGCAATGACTTACAGTAACTAACCGGTACATGGAGGCTTGTCCCTGACAAAGTGCTTTCAAATGACTCAGGCAGCAAGGAGCTGCAGGCTTGGGGCTGGACAGCCCTAGTCAAACCAAAGCCTCTTCATTGGTATTACAGATAACTGCACCTCTCGGGGCCACACAAAACTCCTTTCCCTTATCCATGAGGCGAAGATGGTCGCTGTTGTGTTTCTCTTGTGTGCTGTGGTATGGATTAAATGATCTGGTGCACCTAACGTGCCCAACACAATGCCTGGCCTGGCCACTGCTATTATCAGTGCCCTTGACTCTCTCGACAAGCCTCTGAGGGGTTCAGGTAGGTGATGACTTCCCTAGTTTTTATTTTCTTAATAGTTGACTTCTGCAGTTTTACACACAGGTGCTATAATTCCTATTTTGCAGAGGAGCAACTGATAAAGGGGTAGGTACAGGGATTTCCAGTTGAGGTCTGAGTCACACTCTCAGCTTCTTCCTCTGCGTCTCCTAGGTGCTTCCCTTATTTGAAGTCATCTCTCCTGGAGAAGCCCCAACACAGCTGTGACCCCCTGAGGACAGGGGGTGAGGGGTGAAAGCAGATCTTGACCTGAGCTTGAGGGGTTGAAGCCTCAAGCTTCAGGTTCTAGAGACCTCATGGAGGTAGAAATAGCTCTAGCTGGGGATGAAGAAAGGCTAGGTTGATGGCCAAGTCTTGAGTTAGTCGAGCTCCATTAGGCCATCTCTGTTCTACCTGTCTTCCCTGTCTTCAGATTGCACGCTGCCTTCTGGTGCCTCTCTCTTCATTTCAAGGAAGGACCTGCCACTCACCTCCCACATTTCTCCTGGAATCCAGCCTGCAGTTGGGAGGGGAGCGTGCAGAGAGAGAGACATAAAACACTGAGTGGACATCTCCTTCCTACCTGCACCCCAAGTCCAAGCCAGGAGGAGCATCCTGGACCATCACTTTGGGGTCGTTGCAGTTTCAAGTAAAATGTTCCAGACTGTGATTCTTAGAGTTTCCTGGGGCCACTATAGAGAACCACACGCTGGTTGATGTGCCAGAGGAGGAAGTTTCTAGACAAAGACAAAACTCAGAACAGAAAGATCAATGCTGAGCTGACTGGGATATGGGCAGGACTCAGGCTACAACCCAGGAGCAGGGGCAGACTCTGGCTTCGTTTCTTTTCTCCTCTGCCCATCTCTGGCCAACATCTACAGCCTTGTGGTTACTTAGCCTCAGAAAGCTCAAATCATAGGGGCCTCCAATATCCATACCACAGGATCACCAGCACTCAGATGGTCCAGAGACAGAAAATATCTTAGCAGTTGCCCAGGACTAGGGGAAGGAGGGGATGGAAGTGATCAGGTGTGAGTTACAGGGAAATGTAATGAATTAGATAGTGGTTGACTGTTGAGTGGCCCTATGAATACAACTCACTGAACTATGTACTTTGAAACAGTGCACTTTATTGTGTGTGAATTATGTCTCAATTAAAAACAGTTATATGAACATGCTAGCATTAGGTTGTTACCTCGTTCTTCCAGTGACCCCACATTGGAGGTAGGGAGTTGTCTAGTGGAATGGTTAAAAGCATGGGATTTCCAGCTGAGGTCTGAGGTCACAACCTCGACTTCTTCCCCTGCTAGTTCAGGGACCTTGAACAAATCACTCAGCCTCCGTGGGAGGCAGAATCTTCCTCTGTTTGATCTGTGTGTTATCCACACAGCCTAGTGTTTGGTATCTTGGGCAGGTGTAGGACGATTATTATTAGATATGATAGTTACCAGACAGCATTATAGCATCACAACCTCCACCCAACCATTACTCATTTTCAAGCCCTCTGGTAGTTTAGACACCCTTAGGGAATGAGGATGAGGAAAAAGGAAAGGAGAGATTATTTATAAGACAGCCTACAGTTGCTTCTTCGAGGCAACTCATAGCTTTGCAGGATCCGGCAGAGAGGGAAGACACCACTCTAGCTAACTTCTATCAAGCATATCGGTGGCAGATATATGTATTTTTTTCTTTGCAACTCATCCCCAAAACATGACCTGGGCTGATGATATAGCTAATTCATTCATAACTGAATATTATCTACAAGTCAAGCTCTGTCTTCTGGACTCTAAGACAGAGTGAGGATCGAGGTAGTCCAAAGTCTTGCCCTCAATAGAGTTTACATTCTTTGGAGAGAAAGACAACAAAGAATTGAATCACTCAGAATGTATTTTCTAATCAGCCATACAACAATGAAAGTAAAAGTACACAGATTACGCTGCATAGATGTCTAAGGAAAGTGCGTCTGAAAAGCTGGTGTTTGAGCTAAGGGAGGAGAAAGACCACTGAGGTAGAGGGAACCAGAGTATGAATGAACTCAGCACACGTGAAGCACAGCAAGACAAGGTCTCTGAAGCTGAGGCTGCTAGTGAAGCCTGGAGGGAGGCATGGCCTGTGACAAAGCCCACAGCTCAGAGAAGAGGCCTTCATTTGGATCTAGTGCATCATGGGAATATTCTCTAGGCTCCCTATCAGCTCCCCAAGCACAGTATCTTGTTAGTCTCTTCACAGTTAAGATTTAACTAAGTGAGGGTTTAGTCATTTGCCACCCCAGTGTCCAGCTGTCAGATATGGTCTCTGGATTGGGTAGAGGAGGACATTTACCACTGGGACTCATCAAACCTGCTCTGGATCTCATCAGACCAGCAGCTCTCGAAAGCGTCTTCCATCTGGGTAGGCCATAGGGGGTGGACACGAGTTTGGGTGTCTTTTCTCCTTGTCAAAGTCACATCCAATCTTTGACTGTAAATTGTGAAGAAATTGTGAGAAATGGAAGCTCCTAGATTTCTACTCATGTAAACCTCATAAGAAATGGATGGGAGGGGCAGAGAAAGAACAGTGTGTTGGGATTTATTTTTTCCTGAAGATGTAGGGTTCAGAGTAATGCAGAGATGTGTGTAAGGCTAGGACAGAGGGAGAAAGAAAATGTTACAGCCGGAAGTTTTCACTCTGTTAAAAAAAAATCCTGTTTTAACAACAAACAAGGAGCAGTTTGTGGCCAAGCAGTCAGTCTGGGAGAAAGACAAACAGGCAGAGAAGGGACCTGAGAAAAATCAGGGGTGGGTTTACCAGGCTGCACCTGGGGCAAGGGAACAAACACATTCCATCCTCTGTCTTGTAGCCATCAGATACTAAGTAGCCAACCTGGTAGTCAGCTCACTTTCTTGATAAAGAAAACCTTTGTTTTGATCAGATATCTAACTTCCCTTGGGAAAGACATCTCCACCTCCACCTCAGAGGCATATTCTGACAGACCCAGGCCAGGTGGGCTAAACCCTTCTCCCTTCTCAGAGATTAATTGGGCATAGGCTGGTGACACAGATAGCTATGATGGCAGAAGGAGGATCCGCTAAGGATTGTGGGAAAGATCTCTTTTCCTCTAAAGGACTGCAAGAAGAAATTATTCCCTACATGCCTCACTTATTTACAGGTTGACCTGTAGTTCGTGTGGCAGCTATACTGATTCTCTGAGGTGACCCAGAAACTACTTGGAGGATGGTCAAGCAGAATGACTGAAAAAAACCCAAGAGCTCAAGGATGCTATTGAGCCTCAGTTGACCTATAAAAATGCCTCTCTACCCTTGGCCTTGTTGTTCTGTGAAATAATCTAATTTTCTTCTTACTTAGGCCACTTCGTGTAGGGCTGAGGAACACTATCTTTTCCACTGGAAAACAACTGGAAGTAAGCACCACAAGTTTCTCCTCTGTGGATTTCTAGTCCCCAACACCAAATCTTGATGATTATGGGTACTTAACAGCCAGACAGGTGAAGGAATGGATGGAGCTCACTGGCTCTATAGCAACTGTGTCTGTTCTTCTGGTTCTCATTGTATCCTTGAGCAAAGTCAGAATGGGTTGAACGGGTACAAAGTTCTTAACACATGTGCACACAAGCCTAGCTGTACTTGGAGCCAACTGGAAAAGTTGGGCCTTACTCAAAAGATCTCATCAAAGCGTCCTTGCCCAGGCTGCCCCACAGAACTCTCAAGGGGAGGAGTCATTGTTAAGGAACCAGCTCTGGGATGTGGAGCAGGTCTCCATGTGTTCCAGAGCCCATTTCTACATTGGATAAAGGGATAAACTCCACTGCCCTAGAAAGATGAGTCTAGATTCTGTGTCATAGAATCTATAGGTCCTCTGTGAAGGGAGTACTTTGTTTCAGTTTTTGTTTTGAGGCAGGATCTCAATTTTGTAGTTCAGGCTGGCCCTGAGCTCAGCCTTGAACTCACAGCAATCCTCCTGCCTCTGCCTCCCAAGTGCTGGGATTACAGGCATGAGCCAGCATGCCCGGCACTGTGGTGTGTGGTACTGGTTGTTGGTGTGCGTGAGTCTCCACGTCCAGCATTGTTGTATGTGGTTACCGGGGATTATCAGGGATCAAAACTGGGCCCTTGCACTTGCAAGGCAGATGCCAGAACCACTGCGCTAAATCCCTGGCCCAGAAGAGAGTACTTGGAATAACTCTCTCCTGCAACAGTGGGCAGCAGCTGGAAGGCTCGGTGTTATCCTTCTGTAAAGCCACAGGCTGGTTCCTTTTGTTGATATCACACACGATGAAGAAGAAGTCCTGGTGCGGGGCAGCATCTGTGGCCACGGGAGAGAAGGAAAACTACAGCCCTACACAGGGCAATGGATGTGGGAAATAAGCCATCATTTCCTGCCACCACCATGCATCTAGGTGGTGAGGCTCTGCACCCTTGCACTGCCGAGGAGAGGGTGAAACAGACAGCCAAGTTATCAGTTGGTTGCTTCATCCCACACCCCATGTTTGTAAGGGTCAAGTGCCTGTGAGTGGCCAGCTCTGCAGAGCAGGGTTCTCCCAGAGACCTGCCCCGTGTGAAGGAAAGAGGACCCCACCCAGCACTGACGGAGAGGCCAGGCCATCTTTCCACAGCATCTGGGAGGAACGGGCAGGGCCGGATGTGGGCCGCTGACCTTCTCCCTTCCTCCCGCAGAGGAAGCTCCTCCTGCGCCACCTTTGTGCTGCCACTGGGCGGTTTCAGATCCTTCCCTGCCGTCTTTCCCTTCCTGAGCAGTGACAGCGGCTCCCAGCCCAGCTGCTCTCAAGAGACCCAACCCAGGAAGGTGCTCCCAGGCCTGGCCAAGGCCCAGGGGATGGGTGGGGTGCAAGGGAAGAGCAGGGGAAGACAAGTCCTCTCCCACCCCGTCCCCTCTGGAGTGCAGCTCCTTTACTTTTCCCATAAGAAAACAGACACAGGGTTGGCACTTTCCTCCCCTACTAGGTAAAATGTCCAAACCAGGCCGCAGGTGGATAATGAGCATCTCAGGCCTGGGAAGTTGGCAGATAAATTTTATTTATGAAAATTGTCCTGTAACACTATCATGTATCCTTTATTAATATGAATAACTGTCAACCTTTGAGAAAGGTGCTATCATTACACCTAGTTCACAGAGGAAGAGGATGAAGCACAAAGGAGTTAAGCAACTTTCCCAGGATTGCCCATCTCGGAAGGGCCAGAATCCAGACTGGAATTCAGGCTGCAGTGTTCATGGTATCACACAGCCCTGCCTTCCAAAGGTGTGAAATAAGCGCAGTGCTTGAGCATGTGTGTCTGCCAGGCGTGATCCCAGAGTCCTGTCTGCAGCCCACTATTTGAGTGACATCACTGTTACACAGTGGTTAGGTAATCGAGGGTATACTTCAAAGGTTCTTGGAGAAATGGGAAAGCCGAAGACAGAGGGATCAATTCCATCCAACAGTGAAATTGTCTTATGATTTCATCTAGTACTTAAAAAATACTTGTCAGAAAGCTAAAGGTCAGAGTAGTAAAGGATAAACAACCAACTATTAGTTCAACCCAGTTCTCTGGCAGCAAGGCCAGGTGGCTTTGTATTACACCGGGAATATGCTGGAAGCACTAACCAACTAAGGAGAAGGTAGTCCAGATAACCCAAGTAGCCTGCCAGGGGCAATGGTCAATAGGAGGCCGAGTTAGGATTCGAACACAGACCTTTCGGAGGCCTCTCTAAACAAGTGCCAAGGCTTGGTTTCTTTGGCTTTCCTTTCAGGATGACAAGCTCCCTGTAGGAATCTCCTCAGAGAGAAGATGATGAGGGAAGTCCGTGGCCTGGTCCTACCTGGTAGACCATGGCAGTGAAAACAGCAGCAGACTCTCCCCACAGTGCCTGAAATTGTGGATGGTAGTAAAACCAGTATATACTGTGCCATGCTTTCCCCCCTACATCTCAACTTATAACAAAGTTTGATTTATACAATACACACAGTGAGAGATGAAAAACGGTAACTATTTTATTTTTAAAAATTTTTTTGGTAGTTTTTTGAGACAGGGTCTCCTTGTGGTACGTGGTTATCAGGGATCGAACCAGGGTCCTTGCACTTGCAAGGCAGGCACCGGAACCACTGAGGTAAACCCCCAGCCCCAAAAGCAGTAACTCAAAAACAACAGTTGTACCAATATAATGTAGTAAAAATAACTGAAAATATAAATTGATCTCAAGTAACTGGGATTTGGGAAAGTGAAGTGATATAGAAGTTAAGAGTAGTCTGTCAGCCAGAACTTGTAGGCCCTTGAGGGTCAGGAGGGCAAGCTGGGAGCAGGGCTGGGCTCTCTGGAGATTATAGACCTCTGCTAGTGTCCAGGGGTCCTTCCTCCTTTCCAGCCCCAACTCTTGGCATAAACAAGGCTTGGAGACCCTCATTGCAAGTCATCACTCTTGATTTAAATGAAAACAAGGTAATAACTGTGTGTGCCTCTTAAAAATGTATGCTATTTGCTTTAAAAGAGAAATAGACAAAAACGTTCCTGGGTGTGTGGGGGCGGAGTTTGGTCCCTGCACAGTGGGAGAGCAGGCTGGGGGCCAGCCCAGGGTGAGTGGCAGTCCCAGTAATCCCCTGCCACTGGAATGTGCTTGATTCGTGGAAGGATGGTTTTGGGGGTGACAGGCTACAGAAGACCCCTTTAAAAGGCAACTGTCCTGGCAGGTTGTGGCCCTACTCCTTGTTGGTTCTGATGGATGAGCTCCGGCCCTCCCGGGGAAGTTTATGTCCCTCCTCCTCAAGCGCCCCTCACTCTGTGAGGTCTGGCTTGTGCTAGGAAGCCTGTCAGTGTTGGGACACGTTGGCCCCATGGCCCGCAGCAGGAAGGAGGTCTTTGAAGCATACCTGCTGTCTGGTCTTCTCTTTAGAGGGCTCTTCTCTCTCCATGCCTCAGGGTCTTGGGCGCTTCCCTTTCAAAGCTGAAAAATTATCTCCAACTTGTCTCCTAGGGGCCAGAGAGTAGGGCAAGGGAGGAAGGAGCCCTGCCTCCTGGCTGGGAAGAACGGGGTAGAGCGCTGGCTTAGTTGGGGCTGAGTGTGGGAGAAGGAAAGAGACAGGTCAGTGGCTCAGTGATGCCAAATGGGGCTTCTGTCCCTTGGGTGGTAGGACTGTTAGATCACTCTGGGGACAGCCAGGAGTTCAGCCGTGGACCACTGGGGCCCTGTGAACCTGCAGAAGGAATCATGTTGAAGCGGAAGAAGCTACTAGTAGGGAGAGTCCTGAGGCCAGAACCTTCATCTCCCCAAGTGAGGCCTCCTTAAATGTCATGCTCGGTGCCTTGTTCTGGTCCTTCCCAGAGAAGCTTCATTTACCTCCAATAGGAAGACTGCCTTGATTCCCTATTCCCCCTCCCCTACCCTGATTCTGGATCTCAGGGGCCTCAGAGGAGACCGTAGGGAAGGACTGTGGAGGCTGGAGACTCAATTTGGACATCAGTAGGTGCTGCTCTAGGTACTGGGATAGGAAGTACCATCGAGGCAGTGCTCTGCCTCCAGGGGCCTGTGGTCTTCTGAGAGGATGAAAACATGCCCTACACCAGCCTCTTCCAATAGAAACACAGCACAAACCATGAAAGTGAGCTACACACTTTAATTTTAAGTCATATAAAAAAGAAAAAAGAGGGCCAGGGATTTAGCTCAGTGGTTCCGGCATCTGCCTGGCAAGCACAAGGTCCCAAGTTCGATCCCCCGTAACCACATACCACAGTGCCAGGTGTGGTAGTTCACGTCTGTAACCCCAGCACTCAGGAGGCAGAGGCAAGAGGATTGCTATGAGTTTGAGGCACCCCTGGGCTACATAATGAGTTTAGGACTAGACTGAATTACAAAGAGAGACCCTGTCTCGAAAAACAATAAGGACAAAGGAGCAGCTGGGCAAGGCTTTGGTTTGATATCTGGCCCTCCACTCAGAGAAACCCAGATAAAATTAATCTTAGTAATTTTTTAACCCAATATACCCCAAATATTGTTTCAACATGAATAAACATACAAAGTTAAGAGCTGCTTCACATTTCTTATAGTCTTGGAGCATCAGGGTACATGTGCACAGCAGCCCTTTCTGGTGCCAGGCTTTAAGGGTTCAGAGCTACATGTGGCTCGCCAGCACAGCCTGGTACAGTTCTGGATAGTGTGGCTTAGGCCATGGCCATGGACTCTTCATTTCCAGGAGTACCAGACCAAGTGGAAGGCCCAAGTACAGTGGGTTTGGCGGTGACATTTTGGTCCAGGTTGTGCTTCTCCTCCATTTAGCAGGGTGAAGGCCATCTGCGTGATGGGAAAGTTCCTGAGCTCTGGTAACGAGCCTGCATTTCAGGGTTCTGAAATCCCTGTCTGTCCTCAGGGCCACCCTGCTGCCTTATGGTCTCAGTCCCTGTCTCCTCACTGACACAAATATAGGATGCCCGCAATTTAAAAGCAGAGAGATTTCTTTTGGCTCAAAGTCAGCTGGCTCCAGGGCAGAACAGCAGCAGGGAGCACAAGGGAGGAAAGCCTCAGGCCTCATGGCATCCAGGGAGCGAGAAGGGAGGAGCCGGGGAGGCAGACAACCTCAGTTACTGTCCCTGCTGTCTGCCTCCCCTGACCCGGCCACACTTCCCAGAAGCAAGTCAGACACAGCGCCCTCTTGCTCTGCCAGAAGCTCTGTCTCTGAGCTCCGAGGCTCCTGGGGGACAGAAGATATAAACTATAACGAGAGAGGTGGGGAAGTGAGCACTGGACTGAACTTGGGATACGCAGGTTCCAGCTGGGCTTTGCACTGTGCTGGGCGTACAATCTGGGCCCGTTTTCCTATGGGAAAATAGGTAAACTGGTGCAGCGTTTGGAGTTTATTGGCTATCAAGGGCACAGAAAGAAATTACTCAGCACCCTGGCCTCTGCATATGTTCACAGGAGCCCTATGGGGCTGTAGAATAGAAGGCTGCCAGGTTGGCACCCTTTGCCCGGTCCCACAAGTTTGTTTCCTGCCAGAAATAATCTCCCCTCCACAGTGCCACACTCACGTCAATTCCTTGTTGAGTACTGAGCTCTGGGACATCAGATCCTCAACATATGACGCACAAGTGGCTCGTGATCTAGGTTCGTGGTGGTGAACCTACAACACGGGTGCTGTAGGGGGCTTTTCGTATCACTGAGAGCTCTGAGAGGTTGGCTGTCACTGTTCCGGGGAAGGGATCCTCTCCCAACATGCAATCAATCAGATTGATTGATTGATTGATTGATTGATTTCTGAGCGTATTCCCTTAGCCTGTTGCCTGTCCAACCCAGATTAGTCAAGCAGATTCAACGAACCCCAGGAATGAGCTCTAGTCTCATGTCACAAGGAAATGGAGAGCTGAGGCTGCGGGTGGGGAGCTGAGCCTGTCTGGGGAAGACAAAGAGCATCTCAAGCAGGCAACAGCAGGAGCATGGATGGCCCCTGAACAGGAGTAGGCATGCACACAGTGGTATTTGAGGCAGATGGATCTGAAAGGAACATGACTGGAGAGGCAGGAGGGGTTGGGGGGCAAAAGCTGGAGGCAAGAACCTGTCAGGAACTCCCAAGTCACCCACTATGAAAATAACGCCTCGAATCATGTGCACAGCCCTTTCATTCCCCTGATTGTTTATTCCTTTTTCAATTTAGCTAAGTATACAGAGTGGAAATTACTATTCATATCTTAGAGATAAGAAACTGAGGTTCTGAAGAATTATCGCATTTGTCCCAAGGGACCAAACTGGAGAATCCAACTTGGGTTCTATGTATCACAAGCCTGAACACCTTCTACTTCTTTGTGTTTTAATGGTCCAGGAAAATGAGCCCCAAAAGAAAGAGAGAGAGAGAGAGAGAGAGAGAGAGAGAGAGAGAGAGAGAGAGAGAAGGCTGTGTCTCTTTTGACCATGCAAGGCTCCCTGGAGAGGTGAAGTATAGTCAGAGGAAAGCAGAACTCACCTGATCCAAGCAACCTCAGAGATGGTCATACTCAATTACTCATCTGCCCAGGCTGCCTATCAGTGAGGTTTGAGTTCAGATCTCAGCTGGTTACTTACCTGCTGTGTAACTCTGCACACTTTCCTTACCCCTTGAAGCCTGTGTTGTCCTTTATAAATTAAGAAACCTGCATACAAGGGGTTTGCAAGTGATGAAATCATCATCATCATCATTATTATAATTATTATACTGGGCTGGGGATTTAGCTCAGTGGTTCCGGCACCTGCCTTGCAAGCACAAGGGCCTAGAGTTCGCTCCCCAGTAACCACATATAACAGTGCTAGACACAGTCACTCACGCCCACCTGCAATCAGTACCACATACCTCAATGCCGGGGTGTTGGCTCACGCCTGTAATTCCAGCACTTGGGAGGCAGAGGCAGGAGGATTGCTGAGTTCAAGGCTGAGTTCCGGGCCAGCCTAAACAACAACAACAACAACAACAACAATTTTATATATATAATTATTATACCAGGAATTGAACTCAGGACTTGTCAGGCAGGCATGATCCCACTGAGCTACATCCTCTACCTTAAAAGATTATTCTTTTTTCTTTGTTTTGAGACAGGGTCTTGCTTTGTAGTTCAGAATGGCCCTGAGCTCAGCCTCAGCCTCACTTCACAGCAATCCTCCTGCCTCTGCCTCCCGAGTGCTGGGATTACAGGCATGAGCCACCATGTCCGGCACTGTGGTAAGTGGTGCTGATTGCCACGCCCAGTATTGTATGTGGTTACTGGGGAATCGAACCCAGGCCCTTGTGCTTGCAAGACAGGTGCTGGAACCACTGAGCTAACTTCCCAGCTCTTTTTTTTTTTTTTTTTTGACAGGGTCTTGCTTTGTAGTTCAGGCTGGTCCTGAGCTCACTATGTAGTCCAGGAAAGCCTTGAACTTACAGCAATCCTTCTGCCTCTGCCTCCTGAGTGCTGGGATTGCAGGTGTGAGCCACTACACCACGCACTGCAGTGTGTGGTAGTGATAGCTGATAGGCGTGAGACTCCACAGCCCACATTATTGTATGTGGTTACTGGGGCTCAAACTCTGGGTCCTTGTACGTGCAAGGTAGGCACTGAAACAACTGAGCTAAATCCCCAACCCAAAGATCCTTATACTTAAGAGCCCAGAGAGACAAGTCTCAGTCTCCAAGTCTAAGTGAAGCCAGCCCACTGATCAGGAGACTACTACTCTTCCCTGCAAGTCTCTCTGTACTCATGCCACCTGTGCCTCTCCAACGCTTCTCTAATGCTACTTCCTGTTCCAAGTGGCTCCAAATACCAGGGGCGCTGAAGGCACTTCTCCAGCCTGGGGAGGGCTTTTTAGAAACTGTGCTTAGCCCTGTGAATGTCTAATGATTATGGGAATCATTTAGAAAAAGACAAGGCCAGATCTTTGCCCTGGTCCTGCTCACAGATGATGGGGTTAATCAGGAATTCTCTTTCCCTCACTCATGGCTGCTGGTAGGGATTCAGCTCCCCAATGACCAGGGGACACATTAGTCAGTGATAAGTGGGGCTTTCAAGCCCCTTTTATCCTGTTTACAATACACTGGCTTGACTCAGACAAAACCCTTCTCCCTCTGTCCTGCTCCTGGCTGTTATGGCTACATGAAACAATTTGCTTATACTCTCCACAGAGGGAAGCTTCCTGGGAGACCCCTTCCCAGCTCGGCAGCACCTGGGGCAATATCCCTCCACCTGTGGGTGTAGGGGTGGGCCACAAAAATGCTTGTGTTTCTCAGCTCATTGCAGCCTTTAAATTAAGAAATGTCATCCTTTCTGTCTGTTCAGCTTCAAACCAAGGTCTTGAGTGTAAAGCCCGAGGTGTCAAGATGATGTTTCTCAGACTTTGGTCGGAGGTCACTGGAGCAGCTGCGGCTGCCCAAAGTGGAAGGAATCCAGAGGTATCCTCTTTATCTGTGACAAGGCCCACTCTGGGTCAAAAAGGCAGGATGCTGCAACAGGTACCTGGAAGGTTGTATGTGACTGCAGGCTTGTCCCCTTCTATCACTAACTGGCTTGCTTCCCTTGGGCAAGAAAGTCAGTTTCTCTGAAGCTCCGTGTCCCTGTCTAGACGACCACTGATGTTGTCAGGGCTGGACCCCAACATGTGGCTGTGGGCACAGAATAAGTGACTGTGGAAGTGCTATGGGAGGAGAGCACTTTTATGTAAATTTCTACACTGATGTCAAGTGATGACTCTTTCATTAAAAATGGCTCCACTGATTAGCTAAGCACCCATCCTTGTAACCTTATTGATTATTGTACTTATACTTGTGACTTTGCTATATACATTATCCCTGACAAAGGACCTCAGTGACCACCCACCCGGGACCCCTTTTGTCTCTCAAGAACTCTTTCCATTTCTCAATAAACCTTTTCTACTCCTAACTCTATCTGTCCTTTGGAATTCATCCTTTGCTTTCAGGGACCAAGCACATGGCACATCTGATATCTAGCAGGTTGGGAGTCACATTTCTCTTCTATAATTTTAGAGGTCTTACCAAGATCTTTGGAAGGAAGTAAAAGTTTGCTTTTGTTTTATGGCACCCTTATATTGACTGGATTCTAGATTGGGCCTCTTTTAGGTAATGAAAAATTATCACCCATTTTTTTTTTGCTGGCTGCTTATGTAACAAAAGTTGGTTGCTTGAGCCATGTTAAAAGTTGACAGCAAG
This sequence comes from Petromus typicus, assembly GCA_004026965.1. Lineage (NCBI taxonomy): Eukaryota > Metazoa > Chordata > Mammalia > Rodentia > Petromuridae > Petromus > Petromus typicus. The sequence goes on along the minus strand of PVIR01016292.1, from coordinate 1,014 downwards.
GAAGACTGTGATGTCTTTGTATTTAAGTTTCTTTGATGAGACATTTACTTTTGCAAGAAGAGCCTTATATTCTTGTTTCATATAGATTATATTTACATTTACTTCTATACTGGCTGTTGAACTTACATGTATTCCTGTCTTGACATGGTAGTTACAAGATGGCTTGTAATTTTTTTGTTGAGACAGAGTCTCACTTGGTAGTTCAGGCTGGTACTGAGCTCACTATGTAGCCCAGGCAAGCCTCAAACTCACAGCAATCTTCCTGCCTCTGCCTCCTGAATGCTGGGATTACAAGTGTGAGCCACCAGCACTGTGTGTGTGGTACTGATTGCTAGTGGATGTGAGTCATCATGCCCAGCATCATGGTATGTGATTACTGGGAATCGAACTTGGGACCCTGTTCTTGCAAGGCAGGTGCTGGAACCACTGAGCTAAATCCCTGGCCCTTAAATTTCTAATATCTTAGATGTGTCTCAGGCTAGGGGACAGGTTCTGGCAATTCACCTCTGCCAAAAAGTTATGGATGGCTGTTGCAATTGTCAGAAAATAGTAATATGCCTTTCTTTACAATCCTGAAAAACTTTTCTCCTTTCCAATTAGAAGCTTTTGAACCACTAGAAAATCAGTACTCATCTCTAAGGAAAGCAGAGGTAGATTCTTTTACAGACTACATAATCCCAGCCCTGGGAATAGAAGGGGAACAGAATTTGCGCTCATCTAGGAAGGCACACGAGAATGTTGACTAGGGAGGTCACCCAGGAGTCTCATGGGTGACAGGTAGGAGGGAAACTCCTTCAGGTTCTCTGTCGGGGTTTTTGAGTGGCAGTGTGGTTGGGTTTGATTATAGCTTTTGTCTTGGAAACATGTTTTGTTAACAACTAGAAAGCCACTCCGGGAAAGCTTCTGGTCTTGTCTTTCTGTTCTTGAGAGGGTTAGGATTTAGTTCTCCTGCCATATATAGAGTCCCTCCTCTGTCTCTTCTCCACTGCTCCACCCCTGAAAAATAAGGCAACC
>PVIR01016291.1:0-36879 GCA_004026965.1 Petromus typicus | reverse complement strand
CAATCCTCCTGCCTCTGCCTCCCGAGTGCTGGGATTACAGGCGTGAGCCACCACGCCCGGCACTGTAGTATGTGGTACTGGTTGCTGCTGGGTGTGGGTCTCCACACCCAGTATTGTTATGTGGTTACCGGGGAATCGAACCCGGGTCCTTGCGCTTGCGAGACAGGCGCCGGAACCACTGAGCTAACTCCCCGGCCCCTGGAATGACTGATTTTTAAATCCAAAATATTTGCTGAGGTTTAATTTTGGAGTCTACTTTTAAACTAACTTAGTAACTTTTGTCATAAGAATTTACTTTGTTGAGATTATATAATTTCTTGCTTACAGGACTTTCTTGTGGGTAATTGAAAACCATTTATAAAAAGTTTTTTTAACTCTGTACTTTCATAGAACATCTGTGTGGTTGTGACAAAATTATATATCATGAAATTTAGCTCTAAGAAAACTGACAAGTAAATGACACTTTACTAATTCATTTGTCAACAAGCTGCAAAAGTATGACATCTTTAAAAAACAATTTCTCATCCTACTTATTTCTTCTGCTTACAGAAATTAAATACTTACTATATAAAGTGAAAGTCTCCAGGGATTCGTCTCTAAAATAATTACTGAATTATGGTATTCAGCATAGTATTATAGACAGGACATTTTAATATTTACGAATACATCATTATAGTGTTTCCAAAAATTAGCATCATTTGCTACATATTTGTAACTCATTAATAAAATCTCATCCCAGATAATCTGAAAAGGGCCACTGGTAAAAGATTATGAAGTGGTACAGACAAAATTACAAAAAAATGAACTTACTAATCTTGAACCATTAATAGAAACAATAAAATCAAAGAAAGGCTCCAATCCAGCTCTATGCCCTGGGGAATTTTCTTGTACCTGTAAAAACAAAAATGAAAAATGCAATATAAGTTAAAAGCAAACACTGCTAAAAGCTAAAAGCAAAAACTGTAAGCTAAATTCCAATACCGTAGCTATCCCTTTTCAGAAGAATAATTTCATTGATAATGAAATATGGGCACAAGGCAATTCTCTCACTTCTCTTTATTTAGATAATGTCCCTCTAGCTCCCTACATGTTATGTATTCTTTAAGCTCATTTCCTATATGAGGCTTTTCCCCTCGATAGCTCTATTTTCACACCACTTTCTCCTTTTGGAGGGAAGGGGTCATTCCAGACATTGGCAGATTTAATGAAAAACAATTAAACACCACATTCATTCCTTGACTACTAGATTAGCAAGGCACCATTCAGCTATGCTACCTGGAACTGTATCAAAACAGTTACAATCTGTTGAGGAACAGGGAGGAAGTGGGGAGAGGGACATGCAGCCCTCTAGTCCTGTACACAAAACCAAACAGGTTAAGGTTATAATGAAAATATAAGGTTCTAAGGGGAAGATACAGAACAGATTAAAATTATAAACTTTTCTAAACCTACACTAATATTAGTAGAGTCCAATAACAGAAATAAAGCCAGTAAAGCAAAAAAGTGAATAAAATCTACTTTGCATTTTCTTCTCCAAAATATTTTCACAATGGCCTACAGAATTTTTACTCTGCTTGATGTAATTAAGTAGTGTCAAACTGTCTTACAAAAAAGAGAAAATCTGCAATGATATTTATAGGCTGATTTTCTTGAACAGTCTAAGCACTCTCAATAGGCAAAGATAAGGTTATGCAAATAAGACATATATATTCATTCATATATGAAGCTACAGCTATTTCTACAATAAGTCATTTTATTGCTTTCAAAATGGAACACAGCTTGTTCCCAGAATACATTCTTGAATACTAATGTCAATCAAAGCTGTTAATTTCTGGATTAATGTTACCTTTTATAATTATCTATTTTAAGCCAAATTATAGTATCATTGCCCTTCAAGAAGAAATAATGGCTCTCTTTTGTCCAAGTTAATAGGTATCCACAATAAATGGTTTAGTTTTTATCTTACTAAAACTATTTGCTCCTGTTTTACTTATGTTTTTCCTGCAAAGCTCAGACAAATTCTTCTTAGAAATTAAATATAAAATTAACCAATTACTCAAAGGTACTATCCTAATAAAATAATCAGAATATACTACTTAGTAATTTCATTCTCTGCTTTTCTGAAATAGGGTTTATTTCCTATCCTGTGCATTACAACAACAACAACAACAAAAATCCAGAACCCAAAATAACAGATTTTTACAGACAGAAACTCTGAAAGATAAGCCAGTAGCTGCCTAGCGCTATTATAAGAAAAGCAAGGTCAGGTTACAGGGAAAAGCCACACATTCGGTGTGGAGAGCGGGCCATCAGGAGGCTCTCAGTTAGATGTGAAAGCCGTCTGGTGTGAAAGGGCAGACACGACACAGATCCCCAAGGCCTCACAGAAAGCACTTTCTCATTTAAAAGGGTTCACATCTAATCACTTAATAAAACCTGAACATTTCCAAATGACCACTAATAGTATTTTATTTAGAACCTAACCAATTTTTTTTTCCTAACCAGTTTATTGATCAGTTCTGGACTTTACTAAGGCTGCTGAAGGCTCACTATTTAGTTTAAAAAGAGATAAGACAGCACTTTTGCAATGTCATCACCAATTTAAAAAGTTGTCCCTGTGTACCAATTCTTATCATACTTTTCCAAGTATGAAACTGTTTAAGCCATCAGAAGTATTCTTACAATTCAAAAAGATTCAACAGTTAAGTTTGAATTCTAAAATAAATAAATCATCTTTTCCCCAACTGTTTTTCCAGCTTATCTGCTATCAAACCTGATTTCCTTTCTGTTTCTAAAGACTTGAAATTGATTTCTTCCTCAAATTCATTTGTATCATCATCCGCAAGCACATTTATGAGAAGTAGCGATCATAATTACCTCTAGGAAACCAGCAGAGGGAGCCCCAGAAAACACTCTGGCTTACAGGAAATTTCCTGTATTCCATAGCATAGAAAATAAGATACACAGCACAGCAAGTAAACAGCAACACAGGTAAGTTTCTCTTGCAATATTAACTACTGACAAGAATCTCATGGGTACCCAATCTCCCTGGCATCAGATTACTACTGCAATACTCCCTGTCTCCTGTAAAATCTGTTTGATGGTTCATCTATCATTTTTAATTCTTTAAACTTCTTAATGTCTGTGTGTACTTGGCTCTGTAACCATTTAACATGCATTACAGGGTCAAGTACTACAGCAATTTAAGATGAACAGGTTAAACTTGAAAATGTAAAAATCTTTAATTACAATATCATAATGAAAATGTATAGTGAAAAGATAATAGTTTTAGAGTAGATCAATTTGGTTTTAAGCCATGATTCTGCCCATTTAGCTGTGTTGAGTTTGGAAAGTTTACCTTGCTGGGTCTTGGTTTCATAATTTCAAGTAAGAGATAATGTCATCTACTCTACAAGAATACTGTAAACTTTCAAGGCGTTAAAGTTTGTGAAAGGCCTAGCTAATCATATACCTATGATAGGAGTCAAACAAATTTTTAACTTGTTTTCCTATCTCTGCCACCAACACTCAAAAATGTATATCTTAAACTGACCAATAACTGGATATTAGACTATTTTTCTGACTGTTTTTAAATATCTCTTATTCTCTTTGTTTTTTGAGATGTCTCACCTGATACGTAATTAAAAGTGGCCTTGAACTCATGGAGATACTTCTGCCTCAGCCTCCCAACTGCTGGGATTTTAGACATGTGCTGCTATGCTTAGCCCTTCTAACTCTTGAAGAAAAGAAAAAAATCTTATAAAACATTTGTCACTGGGGAGGGGGATGAAATTATTTTCAAAATGTTACCCCATAAAAATTCTAAATGGGCGGTAAATACAAGAGTTAAAGCTTCTGCAGAAAAACAGAAAAATATATTTAGACTTTCAAGAATGCAGACTTCCTAAATAGACACCAAAAGGACTCATTATCAAAGAAAAAAGTTGATAAACTGCACTAAGGCAGAACAACTTGTGATTAATAAAAGGAGATGAACAATTAAAAGAGAGTAAAAGATACATATCCAACAAAGTATCTGTATTAAAAGCAAATCTTGACCAGAATATTATTAAGAATTTAATAGACAAGCCAGGCATGGTGGTGAATTCATGTAATCTAACATTCTGGGAGGCTGAGGCAGGCAAATGGCAAATTTGAGCTCTGCCTGGGCAACTCAGTGAGTTAGGAAGACCCTGCCTCCAAACATAAAATGAAAAAAGGGCTAAGGACAGAACTCACCTTGAAGGCCCTAAGTACCAAACAGATAAATAACAAAACCACAATGAGATACTCATTTATCGACTACAATATCAAAAATTAAAAAGTAACAAGTGTTGGCAAGGATGCCGAGAAACTGGAATCTTCACACACCGCTGATGGGACGTGAAGTGCAATAGCTACTGTGGGGAATAGTTGGCAGGCTGTCAAATGTCAAACATGAAGTTATCATATAAGTCAGCAATCCCACTCCTAACATACAACCAAGAGAAATAAAAACACACTGCACACAAAAACTTGCATACAAATTTCAGAACAGCATTGTTTATGATAGTTAAAAGTAGAAAGAATTCGAGTATCTCTCAACTGATGATGCATAAGCAAAATGTGTTATGTCCATAAAAAGGAATAAAATATTTTATTGATGCATAAAAAATGAACCTTCAAAAAATGTTAAGTGAAAGAAGCCAGTCACAAAAGATCATACACATAATGTATGATTCTATTTGTAGGAAATGTCCAGAACAAATAAATCCGTACAGGTTGTGAGCAGAGGAAGAGGGTCTCTTCTTTTTTTTTTAGGTTTTTGGAGACAGGGTCTCGCTTTGTGGTTCAGGCTGGCCCTGAGCTCAGCCTCAAACTCACATCACAATCCTCCTGCCTCTGCCTCCCGGGTGCTGGGATTACAGGCGTGAGCCACCACGCCCGGCACTGTGGTATGTGGTACTGGTTGCTGCTGGGTGTGGGTCTCCACACCCAGTATTGTTATGTGGTTACCGAGGAATCGAACCCGGGCCCTTGCCCTTGAGAGACAGGCGCCGGAACCACTGAGCTAACTCCCAGGCCGAGGGTCTCTTCTAATGGAGATGGATTTCTTTCTGCAATAATAAGCACTGGAATTAGATGGTGGTGACAGTTGTACAACTCTGTCTGAATACTCTAAAAATCCATCAACTGTACATTTTAAAAGACTGAATTTTATGGTATGCAAACTATCACAATAAACTTGCTTTAAAAAGAGACAATTGGGGAAGATTTTAGCAGATACTGACCTTGACGATATCAAGTGACCAATAAATAAGAACATATGATTAACTGTGATGGTGATAAAGGAAATGCAAACTAAAACCACAATGTAGTAACACTACACACCTATCAGGAATGTCCAATATGAGAAAGATGGGTTGGTTCTGGTGACATATATATTTAATCCTAATCTCTCAGAAGACCAAGGCAGGAGGATCACAAGATCATGGCCAGCCTGAGAAATTTAGTAAGGCTGTCTCAAAAGGAAAAGAAGATGGGGACAGGCTAGGGATACAGTTCAGTGGCATGCCTAGCAGACCAAGACCCACGGTTTGGTTCCTAGTACTACAAAAAATAAAAACACGCTCCTGCAAAAAAAATTTAAACATAAAAAACAAAATGAGGACAATGGAAAATATTAAGGCCTACAGAGGATGTGTAACATTAACACTGTTGATGGGACTACAAATTAGTAAACTGCTTATCAGTATCTATTAGTATTAAAAATATGCTTACCTTTTCACTCACATTCTACTCCTAAATATATACCACTATAGAAATGTGTATATACATTCTCCAAAAGACACACAGTATATATTCATAACACTGGCATCTACCTTGCGAGCATAAGATCCGAGTTTGATCCTTGGTATTAAAAAAAAAAAAAAATTCACAGTAGTGCTATTTGTAATAGCCCCAAACAGAAAACTACAAAAGATCTCTACTAACGGAATTAAAAGATGAATAAATTATGCCACAGTCTCTCAATGGCATTATATACATTAATGAAAGGTCTACAATCTCACAAGCAGTATTTGAGCAAAAGAAGCTAGATAAAAATGAAATGTATTTATTACATGCTTCCATTTATATAAAGTACAAGAATAGGCCACCCTAAGTCAATGCTTCCAGAAATCAGGATCTCAACAAGATCCTGGTTACAGGAATCAGGTGACTTTTTACAAATAGGTACTCTTTTAATATAAAAAGTTGAAGATAGGCTTTTTCTATCCAAAAAGTTGATATGAAACTCTGAAAGAATACACCTACACTTCACCTATATAGAGCACTTTGAAAACCTGCAATCAAGTGAGAAAGGGGCAGTTAATATAAAGGCCATAAAATGGCCTGTTCTAATGCTTATTCTTCTTTGGGGCAACTCTTGGACACTGTCTGTATTTACATAACTTAGCCATCTGATTTCCAGGCAAAAAACTGAGAGAGAAAAACTACCAGCACCACTTAACAGAGCGTAGTGGCTGTGAGCTTATATAAAGGGTATTAGCTATGATAATGTCTGATAGGGAATAAAAGATAAAAATCTCTGAAAGTAAGTTGCTTCTATACCATTTTATGGTGATGAAAATATTCCGTATGTGTGTTGTCAAATAAGGTAGCCACTAGTCACATGTGACTATCAAGCACTGGAAATGTGGCTGGTGTAACTGAGGAACTGAAATTTTAATTTAAATTAATTTACATTTAAAATAGTCACATGTGGCCCAAGGTCCTAGGTTGGAAAATGTAAGTCTACATGATAGCCTACATAATGTGTTCCAACACGAATACCAACTGGTGGCCACAACAATCAAGGCACGAAAAGGTTAAACTATAGTCAGCTCCATCTATGCTAGGAACTTATTCTACACACAGATTATCACAGAACTAGACTGAGGTTACATACTTTTATGATTCCAACTACGTGCCATGAAGGAAAAGGTAAAACTATGGAAATAGGAAAAATATCAGTGGAGTGGAGGTTGTGCAACAGGCAGTGCAACTTCTATGTGTGACACAACAGTGGGCACGTCTCTGTACACAGGTCCAGACCCCCAGAACGTACAACACCAAGAGTGAACCCTGAGTTCAGAAGACTGTAAATGATGGACCCTGGATGACAGTGATGTGATGCAGGTACTGACCACAGAGAGGCTGTACATACGGGGGTACAGGGGAAATCTCTGGACCTTCCGATCGATTTTCCTGTGAACCTAAAAATGTTCTGAAAGATAAAGTTTACTTCAAAAGGATTTTTATATACCATAGGGTTTTAGGATTTTTGAGTCAGGGTCTTGCAATGTCAGTCTGGCTTTGCAAACACTACATAGCCCAGGCTGGCCTTGAACTTGTGGTGATCCTCCTGCCTCATCCCCCCAAGTGCCAGGATGACAGGCGTTTGCCACTGTCCCCAACATTCTTCATACCCAAAGGAGTAAATATTCAGTCAGAAAGAAAAATGTGATTATCTCCAAACCTCCCTGAAAGTTCTAATAAGCATTTTGATAGAGAACTTTTAAAAATTATTCTCAGGATACATAATCCATTTTAAATAAGTAACACAATAAAGCAGATGAAAATAAATTAAATTTAGAATAATTCTTTTTTTTTGGAGACAGGGTCTCACTTTGTAGTTCAGGCTAGCCCTGAGCTCACTATGTAGCCCAGGCTAGCCTCAGCAAGCCTCCTGCCTCTGCCTCCCAAGTGCTAGGATTACAGGTGTGAGCCACCACACCCGGCACTGTGGTACTGGTCACCAGGGATCGAACTCAAGACCTTGAACTTGCCAGGCAGATACTAGAACCACTGAACTAAATCCCTGGCCCCTAGAATAATTTTTTTTTGAAATTATTTTTAAAATATTATCAAAATATGAACAGACAGGGTAAAAGAAATGATAAACATAGTTTCTGGTACTTGTAAATAGTTCAAAACCTATATTTGAAAGTCATCTTACCCAAATAGTACAAAATGAGATAAATATCTCCTTCACTCTGGAAAACAACTACAATAAAGAAGATGAAATCTGCTAGACTCCTCAATAAGCAAAAATGAGAAACTTATGTTGAAACCGCACAGTACAGGGGCATACTAATTACATAAAAAATCAGCATCAAGGATCAGAAGCTGAGGTTTTCATCAATCACTGACTTTTCAGGAATAATCTCTAGTGTGATATCCAATGTGGATCATTTCAATAGGTCTGGAAATCAATTCAGTGACTAGTCATGCTAGGATAAAGACCAAAACAGACATAATAGACAAAATATCAAAAATTTATGACACCAGGGTATTTTTAATGACATGGTTGTAGGTACTAGTTGCAAAAGAAAAGTTTACTTTGAGCTATGAAAAATTAAATATGAAAAAGTACTCAACCATAAAACATTTTGTTCAATCAAGTCCCTGTTAATAAAAGCAATTAAGTCTAACCAGGTGTGGTGGCACATGTCTGTAATCTTGGGAGGAGGCTGAGGCAGGAGAATCAACAGTCTGAGCCTATCCTGGGAAACTTTGTGAGACTGTGGCTTGGGGAAGAAAAAAAAAAAAGAAAGAAAAAGGGCTGGGACAATCCTCAGTGTGGAGGCCTTGGGTTCAATTCCTAATTGGGGGGGAGGGGTACCTCTTCGCTCCTCTTTTGATACCAGATCAAGCTTTTGACCAGAGTCAGTACAAAAACAAATTTCTCCCCTGTATGTCTCCTTGTTCTTTACTGGTTGCTTTCTAATAAATTATTCATGTCTTTCACAATGAAAAGTTCCAATAATACTATTCTCCAATGTCTGGGTCACTTTGTATCAACCCTTTTCTTTATTCTAATTCTTAGATCAGAAGAAATAGGGACCACAGAGTAGAAAAAGATAAGTGGGTGGAGGCGGTGTTAGGCATTCTCCTATTTACTTACACGATCTGCTACAGTAATGACTGAAAACCCCAAGGCTACTATCTAAACACTGGAGGAACTAACTGTAATTGTCTCCTTATTATTACTCTACTGTATACCTCTCATAAAAGTACATAAATCCCTACAGCCTCATCTCTTCTAGCTTTTAATTTAATGTTAACACTCACTTTTGCACTCTTTAAAAACAGTAGAAATACTAAGACTAGAAAATAAATTTAATCCAAGTAACACCTAAACGAATCACTTCAACTAAACGTGTAAGGCTTCAAGTTATGTGTGTTCACTAGGTGATCAAAGTGATGTCAGAAGACTGGCAAATGTTATAATAATGAATAAACACTTAAGAGACAAGCTATTCTACAACTGCAAGTAAGCAAGATTCCTTTGTGGACCCAGGTACAGATGTATAGTATAAACTTCTATAACAGAAGAGTTCAAGCTCCACCTGCTAAAATATTCTCCACGGATATTCTAACATAACAACTCAAAAGGCAGGTTCTTCTGACACTGGTCTCTATGATGTAATCTGTAACATATCAAGCAATCTGAAATAAAATTTTAAGTTGTAGTGGCACATAGCCATAGTCCCAGCTACTCAGGTGGCTGAGAAGGGATCATCATTTGAGCCCATGAGTTCCAACATAGGGAGACCCTGTCTCAAAGGAAAAAAACCTAGTGGCAAAATAAGTAAAACTCCATTAATACATTAACAATGGCTTCCTTAAAAAGACTGAACATTAGGAACACAATGTTGGAAGAAATGGAAGTCTGCTCCAACAGAAGTTAAAATCGCTGAGTCTATTGGCCATTTTACAATCTTCAGATCGCTTAGAGAAAGAAAACTTGCTGTGTGAGCTTGGCAAATCAGATTAACTTCTCTGTGCTTCTTAGCTATAAGGTGAGGAAGTGAGGAAGGTGATTAGATGGTCTATAAGACTGAATGTATAAAGACTGTGAAATAAGTCTTTAGTTTCACAGTGAAGAATCAGAATCAACAAAGTCTTTTTAATTACATCTTTGGTCATTTTAATGAATGAGTGTAGTAACACTGGGCCAGGCAATGAGAATACTGGCCCTCACCTGTTTTAAAAAACAGACAATTTCCTTAAAAGTAAAGATCTTTTAAAAGTGTCCACTTCAGTGACATCAATGAGTGATATTTGACCAAAAACCTGTTTTTTTTTTGTTGTTTTGTTTTGTTTTTGAGACAGGGTCTCGCTTTGTGGTTCGGGCTGGCCCTGAGCTCAGCCTCCAACTCACATCACAGCAATCCTCCTGCCTCTGCCTCCCGAGTGCTGGGATTACAGGTGTGAGCCACCACGCCCGGCACTGTGGTATGTGGTACTGGTTGCTGCTGGGTGTGGATCTCCACACCCAGTATTGTTATGTGGTTACCGGGGAATCGAACCTGGGCCCTTGCGCTTGCAAGACAGGCGCCGGAACCACTGAGCTAACTCCCCGGCCCAAAAAACCTGTTTTAAATAAAAGCCAAGTAAAGGGTTACATTACACGGACAAAAAGAAGCTGCTGATTAAATGGAAATAGCACAAGTATTCTGTTTATGTGTTTGTTTTTTTGGTACTAGGGATTGAACTCAGGGGTGCTTTATCACTAAACTATATCCCTAGCCCTTTGTATTTTTTTGACACAGGGTCTCCCTAAATCGTCTGGCCTGGCCTCAGAATTACAATCCTCCTTCCTCAGCCTCACAAATAGCTGGGATTACAGGCATTCACCACCCTGCCCAGCCTGTTATATTTTAACTAACACCATCATTGCTGTAATGGTTCTCAGTGAGTGATACCATCATGCAAATGTTATATAACAGTATCCACTAACATTTATAGAATATTTATCATACTCTAGATTCTATGCTAACTGTTATGCATGGATTATCTCATTTAATCAACACAATAACCAATGAAGTAGACAGTACAGTTTTAATACAGAGATTTAATAGCAATCATTTCCAAAATATTCTCAGATAGCTAATGTGATTTTCAAAGGAAAAAGATGGAAGAAACACTATTTTCCCCACTTTTCACCTGAAGAGACTGAGATTTAGGGAAGTTCCAAGGATTGACCAGGAAACAAAGTTAAGATGGAGCATTCATTAAAATCCAATTCCCAAGTGTGGTCTCCAGTGACTTACTGTAATAATCTTCCTATGTATTTATGTTCATATGACATAATTCCTTATTTCTAAAAATCTGCTTGAATGATCTCACATTGTGTGTGTGTGTGTGTGTGTGTCTGTGTGTCTGTGTGTCTGTGTGTGTGTGTGTCTGTGTGCGTGTGTCTGTGTGCGTGTGTCTGTGTGTTGGGAGGTCAGCAGAGGAAATGAGAGAAAAAAGCCCAGCATCTTTCTTTTCAGGGTGCAGTAAATTTACTTTCAATGCGGAGAGGGAAGTGAGCAATCTCTCAAAATAAATACTGTACTTTGATTCTGAGTTTGTCTCCTAGAAAACAAGTCAACTCACTTGATAATCATTCCTCCCCAGGCATTTACAGTCAGAATTCTAAAGTAAAACCAAATCTTCACAAAAAGTTTCCATGTGAGACTGCTAGTAATTTTTTAGTGAATCAATTAAAATCACAATAATTATTTCAGTAGAATATTAAAGGCTACCAAATAAATTTCTTGATGTCAATGATTCCTCGAAGCTTAATTCTTACAAAAATTTCAGAGAAAAATTCTAAATTTAAAAGCCCTGTTGGCATCTGATTTAGAAGGCAGTAGAACCTGTGTATTCTGCTACTTACTAAAATCATAATAAATCACAAACAGGAGCTCATCAAATGTGGATCCTAAGGACAACAGCCCAGGCATTAAGATGCATCTCATCACATAAAAAGCAAGGGTATATAAGCAACCTGACATTTATTTAGACTCTACCATACAGAGGAAAATGTATGGATCCCTAAAAGTACCCTAACAGTCACATCAACTGTATTTCATGGCTTTGACAACCTGAAAATTCTAATTTCTACATTTGAAAGTAATTTCAGTGAATATTTATGAGTAAAATACTTTCTTGGTCTTTTATTGAACAATCAATTTTGGGAGGTGGGACAGAATCTTCAGGCCAAGTTTGTTTATAATGCTTTTCTGATTATAACTATATTTGGAGAACATAAATAACCCAATGGTTTGTCTTTTTTTTTTTTTTTTTTTTTTTGAGACAGGGTCTCGCTTTGTAGTTCAGGCTGGCCCTGAGCTCAGCCTCAAACTCACATCACAGCAATCCTCCTGCCTCTGCCTCCCGAGTGCTGGGATTACAGACATAGCCACTACGCCTGGCACTGTGGTATGTGGTACTGACTGCTGCTGGGCATAAGTCTCCACACCCAGTATTGTAGATGGTTAACCAGGGATCGAACCCAGGCCCTTGCGCTTGCAAGGCAGGCGCTGCCATAACCACTGAGCTAAATCACCGGCCCCGACTTATCTTTTATATATTGTTTTCACAATAATGAAAAGGGAGGGAGCTATAGTAAGATTTTGTTTTTCCAAAGGGCACATGAGCTTTTAAAAAAAAATGATAAAAGCTATATTAGAAGAAAAATTATGATACCAATATTAGGAATTCATTTTTTCAAAGTATTAAATTGAAATCTGGTTGCAGTAGGACTGCATAAAAATTAATGAGGCATCATAAAAAAAAGGAGCAGTTGGATCTGACACCAGATGTAGTTCTATTTTCTATAGAAATAGTGCTACTTGTAGCTACCCAATTTTTTGAATGCTGCTCAGTTCTCTAAATGCTGCAGGGACTGGCTTAGGGGCTAAAGGCCTGTTATTACACTAGATATAAACTGCATCTCAGTGACTCTTCCTCACTATTTCCATCACTTTCAATCTCTCCAGTTCTACGAGTGAATATGATAGATCCCATGTCCATACACTGGTATGAATGAATTCTGGCTCAAGAATGCTCTCAGAAATCTTCATCCCAAGAGTTATTAAGTATAGAATAGAATTTAACAATTTTATGGTAGAAACAGGTCCAACACTGGACATTTATGAGGACACTCACAATTCTGAAAGTAGTCTTGGGCTGGGAAGGAGCTCAGTGGCTCAGGAACTGCCTAGCACAGGTAAAGCCCTGGGTTTGATCCCAGCACCGGATGGAGTGGGGCGCACGGGGGAAATGGTCTTGTTGGGCTCATTTGATAATCTGAGAATTCTGTATTCTACATACTCAACTGTAGGAAGTAATATATAATACCTTCTGACAAAACTAAGAAGCCCAGTATTTTTCCTGCTTTGTATTAAAATTTTAAGACCTAAAGAAAAGTGGTAGTTATGGTGAACATGGAATCTGACTCAGTGTATCAGGGAAGCAGAAATATGTCTTTTTTTTTTCAGGAGACAAGCTCTCCTTATGCAGTGTAGACTAGTCCAAACTCAGCAATCCTCCTGCCTCAGCCTCCCAAATCCTTGGATTACAGGCAGAAGCCACAACAATTGGCTGCCATCTTTAAAAGTCTTCAAAATAAACTTTAAAATCTTCCAGTGGGAATTCATTTTTTTTAAAAAAAACATTTTACAGCTACATTTTGTGTCTGTTCAAGTATTTCACGATTATAGAAATTCTAGAGACTATATTAAAGTTTAAAAATAGCACAAAAAATCATCATCCAGTATAATAATTTTGTATCCTACTTTATTTCCTTTCAGTTTTACTTCAAATGTACATACATACAGGATTTGAAACAGTTTTCACTGAATGCATTGCATTCTAATCAGTGGTTAGGCCCTGATTTACTTAATAATAGATAAAGTTTGATATTTAAATTCAATAGTAACAGCACTTTTAAACATATTGTTGCCAAATATGTTTATCATTAAAAATGTCTGTGAAGCATGGTTAAAGGGCAATGTTAGGCACAGGACAAAGAAAAGCCTAAGCAAATATTTCAACAGTACTTCCTTTAGATAGTGGAACTGCAGGTAATTTGGGTTTTTTTTTTTTTTTTTTTTTTAGGTTTTTTGAGACAGGGTCTTGCTTTGTGGTTCAGGCTGGCCCTGAGCTCAGCTTCAAACTCACATCACAGTAATCCTCCTGCCTCTGCCTCCCGAGTGCTGGGGTTTGCAGGTGTGAGCCACCACGCCCGGCACTGTGGTATGTGTTACTGGTTGCTGCTGGGCGTGAGTCTCCATGCCCAGTATGGTATGTGGTTAACTGGGGATCGAACCCGGGTCCTTGTGATTGCAAGAGAGGCACCTGGAACCACTGAGCTAACTCCCCAGCCCTGGGTTCTTATACTTTTGGAATTTATCCAACCAAATGTTTCCAATGAATCAAAAGCCAAAGAAGCAAGTTATTAAAATGAAGAGCAACATTTATGGAAGTCAAACATTAAAATTCAATAATTTTAAGTGAAAATAAAAAAAAGAACTTTTGGTTGTAAATATATATAATAGCAAAAGACTAGAAACCTAAATGTCAACACCAGAAGGTACAACAACAGACCACTATGGGAAGATCTCCATGTGCTGCTCTCCGAAGACTGCCAAGTTAGGTTACCAAATGAGAACAGCAAGGTGTGTAACGGTGGTTTCATATGCTTCCAACAGTTACAAAAGAATGAGGGGAAAAAAACGTGGAGGGAGGAGTCTTTTATCTGCCTAGAAGACACTTAAGAGGCCACACAGGCAGCTTTCAACAGTGGTTAATTACCTAGGACATGCGAATAAGGAATTAGGCATACAATATGAACATAGCCACATGGAAATATGCATTCACACATAACAAATAAAAAGGCAGGTATACTACTCAAAGTATTTATTTTAGGGTTGTCCAATTAAGTTTTTTTTTTCTTTCCCAGTACCAAGAATTGAACTCAAGACCTTGTGCTTGCCAGGCAGGCACAGTGCTGCTGAGCTACATCTGTGGGCCCTTAGATTTTTAGAGCACAACCTAGCAGTGAGCATTGAAAAGTAATGGAAAAGTTGAAAAAATAATGGAAAAAATTCATGCAGTAACAATAAAACAGCAGTGGATGTGGTGCCATTACAGCAACTGGTATTTCAAAATCCAGTTGCAAGTTTTTACTACTAACAAGGAAATGGCCAGGGGCTTGATTATCAAAGAAAACTAACTTCTAATGAATTCAATATAAAGTACATTGAACACGAGTGATTTTTATCTCAAGATTTTCTAGCCATATTTACCTTGGTTTACAAATTCAATAATCCAGCAGGTAGGATGTATTATTGAAAATTTGGGGAATAACAAGTGAAGAGATTTTTATGTTGTTTTAATAATAGTACTTTCCTCTCTGAACATAAATCAACTACAGAATTAGGGGCAAGAGAGGGTTAGAAACTCAGGAACATTTTCTCAAACTAGATGATTGCTACTATTTTAAAGCTCCCTGTCACACAACTCTAAATGAGAGTTATTTCATCTTTTACAACATGTATGCTTCAGATGCAGATCGGTAACTAAGGCTGTCCCTGTATTTCTAAAACTCAGATTCATGGTTCAATAACACACCTGCACAACTGAAAACGTGTGAGCACAAATGAAATGCACTGGTACAAAGAAAACACACTTCGGCTTTTTGGCATTGAAAAGCCATTCACAGAAGTCATTAAACAAAAGTTCCTTTGGATGTGTAAGCCTCTCTCAAACGCTGATTCTCCCTCATTCATTAACACTAATGTGCTTTTACTTAGCTTCCCTAAGAGTACATATTATGAAAATACCACAAACCCCCAAGGATTCACAGTAACCACCAGCCACTGTGAGCATTAGCTAGTCACCAGATAACATATCTCAGAGTAGACAACTCAAAATCAAACCAGATACCAAAGCAAAAAAGTAATGCCATCAATTTTCACGTAGTTATATGTGGCAGTTTTCTTTCAATTTTCCCTGTTTGGTTAGCTGAAGGGAATAGGAAAGTAATATGGTTTTTTTATAGAGTCCTATTTTTTCCCTAGGGGAGGAAATCAACCACTGCAAGAAAGAGTGTAGTTTCCGGAAAGATTTTCATAGAGTGTAGAATAAACTAGACGCAATATTTTGGAAGATCACAAAGGCGCGTATATCACTGCTATCATTTAGATATCTAGTAATTTAAGAAAAATAGGGGACCTATGGCGAAAATAAAGGTGGCACCAGGAAGGGCACTCTCCGTGAAGATGCTGTTGGCTGAGGAGCTAGTATCTGCTGACACTATTGGGTCCCTAATGGCGCTGCAGACTAGGGCCACTCCTCTGCCTCTGTCCTGCTTTCACTCACACAGGTGTCATCGGACACAGACAACCATCGACGCCTCCCGGTTCCTGGTCCCACGAAAAATGCACTGCATACTTTGTGCAATCCAGGCCCTTCACAGGGAGATACTTCTTTGCATTCACAAGTCTGGCGTTGTTTTCCTTTATCTGTCCAGTTTACTTCAGAAACATTCCTCCTCCCCATTACCTATTTTACCTCTGTAGATCTAAACCTTCGTCAGTTTGCCCTCGGGCGTCTTAAAAGGACCCCGAAGTTCCCACTCCAGGAAATGCTGAAGGGGAAAGTTTGAAGGGTCCAGAGAGACACAGGAGAGGAAAAAGATCAAAGTCACGTAAATTTCACAGTCCGCCAAACCTACTTTGAGGCCATTTCGTTTGCCATCTCCTCCTACTGGTCTTTGCGGACAGTGCCGAGACGGAGACACCTGCCGTCGCATCCCTCGCCTCGACTGCGGGGTTAAGGACACTGTTTGTGGGAAATCACAAATGCTACTTTCTCCAGCCCTCCCTAACTTTGGAAGCTAAGAGTGAGGGAGGCAGAGGAGCTGCGGAGGAAGCGGAGCCAAGGCTGCTCCCTCCCAGCTCCGGGCTCCCGGCTCCCGCCCGTCCTTGCAGAGCCGCGGACCCGGGCCCCGAGCGGCCTCCCGGGTCAGCCTCGACCGAGGCAGCGCCCGCGGCGGCCGCTGCTCCGCGGGATCCGGCCTGACTGCTCCGACAGGAGGGGGCCTGTCGGGGCCTCCGCCTCCCCCGGCCGGGCCCCGCCTCCAGTCCGCCGCTCCCGGGCCGCCGTCGGAGCCCTTACCCGCAAGACGTGGTAGCCTTCCGTGCCCCCGCCTGGGATCTCGACGCTCTGCGAAGAGCCCATGGCGGCGGGCGATCGGTGAGGCCGAGCCGAGTCCGCGCTGCTCTCCGCCCCACGCGCACCGCCCGCTCTGCCCCTCAGCGCCGCACTTGGGACGTGGCACTCGCTGCCGCCCTAGAGCCGGGCCGCACAGCCCGCCGGGAGATCGTCGTCGCGGCAGCCGGGCCACAGAGTCGCCTCAGACAGCGCCCCCTGCAGCGAGCCAGCGGGACAGGCCAAAGGCGCGGGGCGGGGTTGGAGGGTGGGGCGGAGCCTAGGTGTGCTCGCGAGAAAGCGGAAATACGGTTGCTCAGTTTGAACACCTTGCTACGGGACCCTGGTTTGGTCAAGATTTATCTAGACGCGTTCTCACTCGCCCAAAAGAACGGCTGTTTGAATGTAGTTCCCCCCCTGGTGGCCAAAGAGGAGCAAGGGCTGAAAAGAAGGAGGGAATACAGAACTCATCAAACTCTTTTAATTTTCTGGGTTTATAAGTCTCATCCTAGGTAGGGTATTACCTGAGGATAATACTGGTGGCTCTGTGGGCTGAATACTGTGTTGCTGAGCTCAGTTTTACAAAAGGAACGTTTTATAAAACCAAAGCTATACCACCAAAGGTTTATATATTTTTTGTTTTAGTTTCCCTGTCCGCTCTGATGTGAGCACATGAGGGGAGTCAGTCACAGTCAGAGCTACGCCAGAGTGGGAAGCACGACTTACTTTCCTTGGTGAACACGCCATTCAGTCCCCATCCCTCTTTCTTTACATAGCTCAGTTTTATTTGCAATTAATTCTGCCCCATTGCTGCTTATCCTTCCATATAGTCCCTCTAAGGTCCTCACTTATTGTTTTGTTTTGCAACAGGAACATCATGTTATCGCCCAAGAAGTATTGTCCTGATAAGGGTTTAACTCATTTCTCTCACATCTTTATTTAGAAACTCCAGTTTTCAGGAAGAACAGAAGACAGAGGATCAAGTAAAGGGTCTCCCCAAAACAAGGTAAATACAGGAAATGGGACTTTTCTTTAGGACAGCTGCGTGCAGCTTGGTGCACCTGACCTGATGCTGTGTCTCACCGCAGGCCCAAAAGTGACAGAGTCAACGATTACGTTCAGAAACCAGGAGCCAAAGTAAATCTCGTTGCTTTTAAGTTGATTATCTTGGGTATTTTAACAAAACAACAGACAAAACAGTTCTAATTTAGAGAGTGTTGTTGATTAGTCAAAAGGACATTTTTGTTTTGTTTTGAGATCTTACTATGTTGTGTAGGCTGGTTTCTCTGGGCTCAAGAGATCGTCCCATCTCAGCCTCTGAAATACCTGGAACTACAGACTGTGTCACTGTGACAGATTTGTAAAGGGCATTTTTGGCTCAAGTGAGAAGAGAAGCATCTATCGCCATGAAAATTACAGAAAAAAAATCTAGTCGAAAGATAGGGTGAGTCCATAGACAGTAGAAGCATTTTCTTAAACAAAATGTATTTATGGAGGTAGCAGTTAGGGTTGAACTCAGCGCGGTGTGTATATACCACTGAGCTACATTTCACCCCTTTTTATTTTTTACTTTGAGTCAAGGTCTTGCTAGTTGCCCAGGCTGGCTTTGAACTTGTGACTGTCCTGCTTCAGACTCCTGAGTAGCTGAAAGTATAGATGTATGCATGTCCAGAGCAAAATATATACTAGTCCATATATATACATACAAAGATGTGGGAGGATATGAACCAAGTGTTAGAGTGGTGTCTTGGAGTGTTCCAGAGATGCTTAACTTGATTTTGGGTGGTTCAGTATTCTATAAAGCTCACGGACTGCTCTTTTCAAATAACAAAGATTATTTAAAACCTAATGATAAAAAATAATTTCACTCTGTCCTGCTAATGAACCATTATCAGGTTTCCACAAGGCCTTAGAAATGCATAAATAAATAATGAAATCTCCAGTTATTAGGATCCTTGAAGGCAAGAACTACCACGGACGTGGATTCATGTTCCAGACATTTGTAAGAGTGCTGGGTGACTAATCCAACATATTAGTGAATTTAGTGCAAGGGAATGAATGTAAGAACTAGATTTGAAGGCAACATTCTCGTTCTGTTTGGCAATATATAAACTTATTCTTGAGGGTTTCACAAACTATTGCTATGTTCAGTGGTCAGAAATTTAGGAGCACTTTTTTTTTTGAGACAGGGTCTCGCTTTGTGGTTCAGGCTGGCCCTCAGCTCAGCCTCAAACTCACATCACAGCAATCCTCCTGCCTCTGCCTCCCCATGCTGGGATTATAGGCGTGAGCCACCACCCCCGGCACTGTGGTATGTGATGCTGATTGCTGCTGGGCATGAGTCTCCACACCTAGTATTGTAGATGGTTAACCAGGGATTGAACCCAGTCCCTTGCGCTTGCAAGACAGGCGCCGGAACCACTGAGCTAAATCTCCAGCCCTGGAGCACTTTTGACTAGATATCTGATATTAGCTCTGGCTTTCAGAATCCAGGTGACTGGGTTTCAGTGGGTCATGAAGCTAGTCTAGCCCTCCCTTTGGGGTAGACTGTGTCAGCCCATGAGTGAGCACTTGCTCTTCTCTCTACAGTCCACTTACTTTCTTACTCTCTTGACTGTCAATACTAATTTCTATGTCTTTGTGTTAGTTTTCTTGTTGCTGAGACAAAATACTCAACACCCCAATCAAAGAAGGAAAGGTTTATTTAGCTCACAGTGTATAGAGGTTCCAGGCCATAGTTGATTGGCTTCAAGGCAAAGTGGCATGACAGACAGGCATCACAGGGGTTCATGGTGGGCAGAAGATAGCAAAGCAACAAGGGACCTTAACAGTGTCTCTCTGCCCCTTTTAGTTTACCCAGGCTACTTAGAGTGGATGAGCCTAATCCTGGTGTCCTTGATTATAGTACTGCACCATGAATCAATTCAAGCATCACACAGCCTAGATCCAGGTACCTCTGAAAAAGCTCCAACATGACCACATTAGGCTTCAGGAGGACAGTGAAACATAAGCCATATCAGTCTTGAATACCATCTGCTACATTTTCTACTTAGGCAAACCCTAGATGTCCTGTGGGTTCATCTCAAATGTTACTTATCTGTCCCTAAATTCAAAACAACTCTCTTCTCACTCTGAGCTCTTGAAATATCTGGTTCCTTTATTTTTGGTAACATCACCCTGAGTATCTTTCTTTTCTTCATCCTCACAAGTTTGTCTTCCACCACTTGTAGTCCTTTTATTCAGGGAAGTGTCGCTAGTTTTCATCTTTAGATTTCCAGCTTTTGGTTGAGAACACAGTACAGTAGTGATATTTGTTGATTTGAATTGACTATGCATAATGAACTTCAAAACTTTTCATTTTTTAGACTCAGTTAATAAGTTACCCCTGTGGCCACTATTGATGCCTCATAAAGTTTTTAAGTAGTAGTTGGTAAAGGGTGAGCTATAAAGTCCACCTGATTTGGGAATGAAAAACACATAATAGCCACTGCTCCAGTTCCTGGTTCCATTTTCTTTCTTCTTTTACTGAAAGAATACACTCAAAGAGAGGGCAAAGAATAAAATCAAAAGGATGCTGCCAAATCTAATAAAAATAAACATCACATGTTGGAGGGGAACCCGCGGGAGTTATCGTCAAATTGGAGTAGGAATCTGCTACAGGCAAGTTGGCATTTCGAAACATCATGGGCAGCAGAAAAGCAAAGTCCAGCAAAAGCAAATATCTACAGGCTAAAAAAAAAAAAAGTCAAAGCAGAAGCAATTGATTGTTCTGGAACAAGCATCTGTGTGCCTCATTTGGGTTTCATTATTTCTTAGTCCTAGTGAATAACTAGGTCCTGATGGAAGCATCATTTTATCATTGATTAGTGCCACCTCACTTTTTGCCTCCAGACTAGCCGAGGAAAGCTTGGATGGATCCTGCTGTTTTGGGAAAAATCCTCACAGATAGGTCAGACAAGGGAGCCTCACATGTCATGGCCCCTCCCTAGCGTAGTTTGTTTTGCTGAGAGCTCCCATTGTGTTCTACAGGAGGACCTCACTCCGCCATTGCCAACTGGAGTAGAGGAATCCATGACCTCCAGGTAACCAACACTTACACTGAATAGTACCCACATGGGATCCGGCTTTTAGGAAAAGTTCTGCCCCCTAACACAGAAATACATTTTACTACATATATACATATACATATATATAGTACATGTATATATATTAGTACATGTATATTTATTTAGTACATGTATTTAGTACATATGTATTTAGTGCATACATTTAGTACATAAATACATGTATTTAGTACATGTATATATATATAGTACATAGTATATGTATAGTATAGATATTTATAGTATAGTATAATATATATATTTATATAAATATATTTATATAAATTTATATAAATATATTTATATATATTTATAGTGTAGTATATATATTTAGTACAAATGTATTTAGTACATACATTTAGTACATCTGTATAAATTACCCGTGATGAAGCCCCGCCTCGGTGGCCACCCTTTCAGGATCTCGCCTGTCTCTCAGGAGCTTTCTCTTACTAAACCTTTCTGTTCTTAACTTCCTTTATCCTTAGAATTCATTGTTTGACACAGACTCAGCATTGGCCTGTGGCAGGTTAAAAGTTACATTTTTCCTGTACTGTTGCTGTATTACTGGTGATGTTCACTTTGAGCACTCATTTAAGGTGCTGTCTGTCTTAGTCGTAAATTCACCATCTCTCTCTTTCCTTGTGGAAGCAGGTCACCATGGCTAGACATCCTCAGGGCGTGGGAGGTATGTGTGTCGGGGGAAGTAATCCTGAAAGAGATTATTTATAATTTTCCTGTATTTGTACATTTTAGGTGTACATTATGATCATGTTCATCAATGAGAATTTGTACCTGCATGTGATGTCTCTCTGTTCTTATTTTTTTCCATTTCCCTGCCCTCCCTTCAAACCCTAGCTTCTGTATACATAAGCTTTGTTTCTGTTTTTTCCTTTTTACCATCACATTTTTTCTTTTCCTTCTTTACTTTCCACTGCCCTCCCACAGTTCCCCTTCCCCTTGGAACATTTTCTTCCTATTTCACAGTCCCTATCATACATTTTGGACCTCATTTATACCTTTTGTTTCTCACGCTAGAGAAATTATATGATATTTACATGTCCGTGTCCTATTTATTTCACTTATAAATATAGCTTCAAGATACATCCATTTAGCTATAAATGTCTCAAATTTCTCTTTCTATTTGGCTGCATGGTACTCCATTGTATAGAAAAACCACTTCTTATTTATCCACTCACAATTGATGGGCTTTTGGGCTTTTTCCAAGATTATCTATTACAAACTGTGCCACTATAAACATATAAACATGTGCATATGTCACAGTGGTATAATGTGAATATACCCAGCATGGAAACAGTAGGGTCAAATGAGATCTCTTATCCTAGGTTTTTGAGGAATCTCCACACTGATTTCCACAGTGATTGCACTAGTCTACATTCCCACCGATAGTGGAGAAAGGTTCCTCTCTCCCACAGCTTCTTCAACATTTTTACTGGTCAATTTCCTGATAGAAGCTATTCTTTTTAGAGTTAGGTGAAATCTCAATGTTGTTTTCATTTATGCCAGGGCCTTCCGGCTACAAAGAAGCTCAAGTCGAAGGGCCAGGATTAAGGAAAAATAATCATAATAAAAAATAAAGAGAGGGGCCGGGGATTTAGCTCAGTGGTTCCTGCACCTGCCTTGCAAGCGCAAGGACCTGTGTTCGATTCCCCCGGTAACCATATACAATACTGGGTGTGGAGACTCACAGCCAGCAGCAATCAGTACCACATACCACAGGGCCGGGCATGGTGGCTCACGCCTGTAATCCCAGCACACGGGAGGCAGAGGCAGGAGGATTGGTGTGATGTGAGTCTGAGGCTGAGCTCAGGGACAACCTGAACTACAAAGTGAGACACTGTCTCAAACCTAAAAATAAATAAATAAATAAATAAATAAATAAATAAATAAATAAATAAAGAGAGATAAAGCATGGGGTCAGGAAGACCACAGCAAACCACAGGCTGCAGCCTGAGGCTGAGGCTGAGGTGCCAAGTTTATTCTCAGTGCTCCTTTTATAGTACTCTTACAGCAGTGACTACATGCAGAGAATACAATCAAAGGTTACAATCAATTAGGTAAAAAGTTTGGTGTCAGTCTGCTTAAAAGTCCCCTACCTTTTGTTGCCCACTTTTTGGTCTTAACTACATCTTGTTTTGGGTCAGTATTCAGCAAAAGGTAAAACATCTGCTATAACCAGAACTTGTTGCTGATGTGTTTTCATTACAATGGAGGTTACGAGTCAGCTTTGCATATTGCTCTCCACACTGTCTCAGGGAAATGTGAAGAGAAACTAGGCCCATAACTCTTAGAAAAGAGAGGGGGAAAAGTCAGTGCAGGGCTTAAAGTAGGCTTCCTGGCACCAGCGTATCTCTGGCAAAAAACCCAGCGCTGTAACAAATGCCTTTATACTGGAGCTGCTTCCCACACATCTGGATCTCTTGAGTGACCAGTGATATTGAACATTTTGAAAGATTATTTACACAGTTGGGAATTCTGTAAGGAATTTTGCCTTTTCTCTTCCATTTACTTCTTTATTAAAGAATCTTTGTCAGTATGGGCTCATGTACATTTCTTTTAAACTTTGGGTTTTGTTTTGGTAGTGTTTTGGTAGTGTTGGGGATTGAACCCAGGGCCTCGTGTGTGCTGGGCACGCACTCTACTGAGCTGTCTCCCTAATTCCTATGTATAGTTTGGTTAATACTCTGTTATTAATTGCTAGGGGGTGTCCCAAAGTGGAATGTTTTGTTGCTCAAATTGTGCCTGTGTCCTTTAATAAATCTCTCCCTCTTCCTTTATCCCTGGCAGCTGCTAAACTTGCTTCTAACCTTACAGGACTACCTTTTCCAGAATGTCATATGAATAGAAACACACAGTATAGCTTTTTGAGTCTGGTTTCTTTCGTTTAAGCAAATGCCATCTAAGACTCACGTATGTTCTGTGACACTATCGCCTTTTAAAAAATGAAATGTATCCTTATGATATAGATATGTCATACTTTGTTTTTCTGTTCACTTTTGAAGGATATGATAGTTATTTCCAGTTTGGAGTAATTATCAATAAATCTGCTATCAACAATAGGGTTTTATGAGAATATAAGTTTTAAATTCAGCTGTGTAGATTTGCTGCACTGAAAGGTTAATTTATGTTTAACTCTAAGCAAATGCCAGCGTGTCTTTCAAAGCAGCCATCCCGTTTTGTATTCCAACCAGCATTAAAGGAGCATTCTTACTTCCCTGCATCCTATCTAGCATTTGGGATTATCACTTTCTTTGAATTTTAACCATTGTATTACATGTGTATATAATAGTTATTTTAATTTTCATTTCCTAGTAACAAATGCTACTGAATATCTTTTCATATGCTTATAACCCCTCCATATATCTGCCCTGTTGGAGTGTCTGTTTTGATCTTTTGCTCATTTTAAAACTTGGTTATTTTTATACTGGTAAGTGTTCTTTATATGTTCTGGATATGAATCCTTGTCAGATATATGACTTGCAAATATTTCCCCATAGCTTTTCAAGCTTTGTGCCTTTTCTCTTAACAGGATCAATCACAGAAAAACTTTTAAATTTCATTTACTGATATTTTTTGAGGGACCAGATTTTGATATTGTACCTAAAAACTTATCATCAAATTTAAAGTCACACAGATATACTCCTCAGTTTTTTTTACCTAGAAGTTCTACAGTTTTACATTTTATGGTTTGGTGTATGATCAGTTTTTTTTTTGTTGTTGTTGTTTTTTTAATTTTAGCATTTCTTTTTCTGGTACTGGGGAATCAGACTTGGGCCTTCATGCTTCCCAGGTAGGCATGGTACTACTTGAGCTAAATCTCCAGCCCCCAGACTGACGAGTTTTAAGTAATTTTCATATAAAAAATGAGGTACATTTCTTTTGCATATGTACATCCATTTGTTGTTGCACTGTGTGTAGAATAGATTATTCTATCACCATTGAATTTTGTCTTTGCACCTCTGGCAAACCAAAGCTCTAGAGCTGGGTGAAGTTGCTCAAGCAAACAAACTCATGCAAGGGCCAAATTGCATGGGTACTCTCTCACTTCTTTTCGCTTTCCAGTCCAGCCTTCTCAGGTCTGCATCTTTCACTGTCTACTAGCGCGGAATCTTTCTAGCAACTTTGCAAGTTCATAATTTTAGGGAATGAGTGCCTGGGTTGATTATTACCCATGGTTTCTTTGAAGATGAAAGGTACTGAGAAAGCCTAGTAATTAGTGCAGTAAGAACTCTACTGATTCTGTGAAACCCATCTTGTTTGCTTTGTAAGCTCTTTTTTTTTTTTAGTTTTTTGAGATAGAGTCTCACTTTGTAGTTTAGGGTGATCCTGAACTCAGCCTCAAACTCACAGCAATCTTCCTACCTCTGCCTTCCGAGTACTGGGATTACAGGCATTAGCCACCACGCCTAGTATTGTTGGATGTGGTTATTGGGGATCGAACCCTGGACCCTGAGCTTGCAAGGCAGGTGCCAGAACCTCTGAGCTAAACCCCCAGTGTAGTAAGCTCTTATTTCTTACTCTTGTAGAAACATGAAGCTGCATGAATTTCACAATATACACAGGAAAGTCTATATGGTCTGGGAGACAGAGAACATATCTTGCCAATTTTGGTCTCTTGTTTGTTTCACAGGACAGTGTCCACCATGTTAAAGCACCATGTGTACAGTGATATAGAGATACGATCACGGCAGGTCTCTTGTCTAAGACAAAAGTCAGGATGTGTCAAGGGGCTTTCAAAAGGCTTGAAAACACATGAATCTTCACTTCTGGAAATCACCCAAGGAGATTGCTCTATGTTGTGTTAAGATACATTCTTTCTCCACCATGACAGTGTGCACAAATGATTTTCAGTGTGAGGACACACACCTGGGTCATATCTAAGACGATGCAAAGTTCAAAGTCAGTTCGGTAACTATGACTCAAGTCTGTTCTTTTTTTTTTAGGTTTTTTGAGACAGGGTCTCGCTTTGTGGTTCAGGCTGGCCCTGAGCTCAGCCTCAAACTCACATCACAGTAATCCTCCTGCCTCTGCCTCCCGAGTGCTGGGATTACAGGCGTGAGCCACCACACCCGGCACTGTGGTATGTGGTACTGGTTGCTGCTGGGTGTGAGTCTCCATGCCCAGTATGGTATGTGGATATCAGGGATCAAACCCGGGTCCTTGTGCTTGCAAGACAGGCGCCAGAACCACTGAGCTAACTCCCCGGCCCAAGTCTGTTCTTTTTTTTTTTTTTTTTTTTGAGACAGGGTCTCACTTTTATAGTTCAGGCTGGCCCTGAGCCCAGCCTTGAACTCACAGCAATCCTCCTGCCTCTGCCTCCCTAGTGCTGGCATTACAGGCATGAGCCACCATGCCTGGCCCAAATCTGTTCTTAAGAAAGTATATTATTATCTCTGAGGTTTGGAGGAGATCAGCACAGAGTCATAAGACTTTGAACCTAGTGAAGATAAAATGTCACTTGCAACAACTGACCCATTATTAATAATAACATATTTATGATGTAACCAGGGTCAGAAGCTCATACATCTGTTAAAGGAATGAATCGGCTGGGGTAAGCGAGCAGGGTGTGGACCCTGGAGGACCTGACATTCCCAACCTCTTCTAAATGGAGTGGACATACTCACCTCCACC
This sequence comes from Petromus typicus, assembly GCA_004026965.1. NCBI lineage: Eukaryota > Metazoa > Chordata > Mammalia > Rodentia > Petromuridae > Petromus > Petromus typicus. The sequence goes on along the minus strand of PVIR01016291.1, from coordinate 10,117 downwards.
TGATTAAAGGCATTCAGGAATTTGGGTCCAGTATTGCCAAACTGGTTTTTAAGAACAGGAAACTTAATATTCACCTAGAAAATCAATCAATTTTATTTAATGGTAGTGATTCTTTTTCATTTATAAAGTTTTAAAAATTATATTAGTACATTAATATTATATGATGATGAAGTTTGTTTTGGGAAGTTTGGGTACATGCGTTTAACATATCTAAGTCAGTTTCAATTCCTTCTATCCCTTCCCTTCCCTTCCCTATCCCACTCATTCATTCAGCTTTTTTAAACATTTTGAGGGCTGGAGATTTAGCTCAGTGGTGCTGCTGCCTGTTTTACAAGCACAATTTTGTGAGTGCAATTCCCCAGTACTGAAAAAAAAAAAAAAAGAAAGAAAGAAAAGAAAAGAAACATGAAGCTAAACACCATTTTGAGGGCCAAAATACTATGGATCAAAACAAATATGTCTTACCAAGTGTGGTAGCTCACACCTATAATCCCAACCCTCGGGAAGCAGAGGCAGGAAGATTGCTGCAAGTTTGAGGCTCACCTGGGCTACAATAGGGAGCTCAGGGCCAGCCTGAACTACAAAGTGAGACCCTATCTCAAAACAACAACAACAACAACAACAACAAAAACCCAAATATGTCTTGGGGATATCTGGACAGTACGCTGGACAGTGGCGTCCCCAGGTACTCAGTTGTGGTCTCTGATGTGTCACTGTGCCAGTAATTATTAATGTAAAAATGAGGTAATAATATCTTGTTAGAGCACGTCGACATTTATGTTGCAATGTCAAATATCTTCTTTAATTCTATGCAATAATTTTTATTCCTTTTTTTTTTTTTTTTTAAGATGGGAGAAAGATGAGGTTGAAATCCAGGCCCATTGATCTCATATTTGGCTACACAGAATCAACAAATCACCCCCTGCCTCTTCTGGAAAGAAAATGAGTTTCCACTCTCACCACTCCTGCCAGGCTGGAGAAGGGGAAAATCCAGTTAAGTGCTGAAAACACGGAGCCAGCTGGAGGTGTTGATTTCACGATGTGGAGCAGGGAAATCACAACCAGCGGCCTCACTGTTGGTGTCATTTAAATCTCCGAGCTGGCCAGAGGAGGCTCTGTGACTATAGAATACATTCTGGAAGAGTTCAGAGGTTTCAGTCAGAATAGACTCATGGCAATATGGTTGTGTTTTCGTTTCTGAGAATTATATACACAATCAGCCTGATTTATTCAGCAGAAAAATTCAAGGAAAGCAAAACAAACCAAAAATAGGGAAGAGGAACCTTCAGACAAAAAAGCTTATAGAACATAAACATAATATAAGCTGTGACTCTAATTTTAAAAACCTAATTGTAAAAGCATTTGAAATATAATGGGAAGTTTGACAACTGACTAGATATTTGGTGATATTAGAGAGTTCTAAAATTTTAGATGTGCTGTGTATCTTTTTTTTTTGAGATAGGATCTTGCTGTATAGGTCAGGCTGCCTTGAGCTCATTATGCAATGCAGGCTGGCCTCAAACTTGTCGCAATCCTCCTGCCTCAGCCTCCTGAATGCCGGGATTACAAGTATGCACACATTTGGCCTGTAGACATTTTTAGGAACATAAAAATTGTAAGGGTTTGGGATTTTTAAATTTTTATTTGTATATGTTTGCAGTACATAATGATTATATTCATTGTGAGAAATTGGTACATGTACATAACATCTCAATTTTTTTCTTCCCTCCTTTTGCCAATATTAGATTCACTTATTCATCTGACACATCCTTATAAACTTAATTATCATACTTAGAGATTAATGACCAGACCTACAGGCCAAAAAACATATCATTTAATTGTTGTATGTCAGGAACTGGAAAGCAGAAACCAGGTCATGTCTGATTTTCTGTCCTTTTAGTTAAGCATACTGCTTACAATGTGGCAAAGAAGCTCAATGAATCTATGTTGAATGAAGGAATGAGTAACTTTCAGAAACATTTTCCTTGAATTGTATCTACCATTTGTAGCTTGCCATATATTATGGGGTTTTTTTTCCCTTTTGGTATCAGGGATTGAACTCAGAACCTTGCATTTGCCAAGCAGACGTTGTGCCACTGAGCAAAATCCCCAGCCCAGTAAATCCCTGGCCCTGCCATATATCATCTTCATACCTCCTTTATTCCAGTGTCATTACTGTCTCTTTGTCTCTTCACAGGTCCCTTTGCAGAAAATCAGTATTGAACACAACATTGCAGTTAAAAATGAGTAAATTAGAACTGCACATATTAACATAGATTTCAAAAGTAGAAATTTAAAACAGCAAATGTATTAGTTAGGATTTTCTAGAGGAACAGAATCAATAGACCATATACATATAATTGTGCAAGGAGATTTATTAGGCAGACTTACGGGATCGACGGTGGAAGAGTCCACAAAGTCAGCCCTGGGGATCTGAAGTGGAAGAATCCACAGCGGCCATCTGCATGCTGACAGCGGGAGGCGACAGTAACGCTATATCAGCTTATGTCTAATTGTCCCTTCAGAGCTTCATGTGCTCATAGGTGGGGCTTCTGGGAGGTGAATGGTGGGCGATACTGGTTGGCCCACTGATGGGTTTACAGCTGGTGTGATGCTGTGAGGTGACGCTGAGAACAGCTTGGTTACTGCGAGCGTGGCTTTAAACAGTGCCTGTCCATCCTCCGCCCTCCATCCCTCTCTTCCTGCCTGGAGTGCCATGAGCTCTTCCTCCTCTCCTCTGCCGTGTGCCTCTGCTCCGCCTCCCTACCATGGAACCAGATGACATGGACTGAAACCTACACAAATGTGAACCCAAACGAACCTTTCCTCTTTTAACTCGTAAGTGTTGAGTATTTCACCCCAGCAACAAGAAAGTACCTAAGACAAATGCTCAGCTCAAGAAGATGGAAGTTGCAGAACCAGAGTCAAGGATGGAGCTCTAGGCCGAGGTCGAACAAGCCTGCACTGGACGCCGATGTTCAAAGGTGATGCAGTGCTCGCTTTGACAGCACGTGTACCACCATCGAAAGTGATGGCTCCGATCCGGGCTTGCAAAATGGGAACACTTCCCTCCTTCCTCTCAAAAGAAAAGTGGAAAACCACCCAGACTACAAAGCCCCTTGGTTGGTACTGCTCCCCTATGGGGTGGGTTTTCTCTGTTTGCTGGCCTAGATGTCAGTCACACCTAGACATATGCAGAAGTGTGCCTTATTAACCCGCTAGACACATCATGATTAGATGAGTGGTCACAGCAAAGCTACTGGCCTGGTGGGATAAGCACCCTCCAAAGGCCCAGGTGCTAAACGCTTGATCCTCAGCTTGGTGCTGTCAGAAAACAGTGGAAACATTTAAGAGACAAGGCCCAGTGAGAGGTTTCAGGTCAGTGATGACAGGCCTTTCAGATCTTTCAGGATGACAAGTAGCTGACTGTGGCACTCATGCCATAGGTTCGTCACCACTGTTTTAGATCCTTAGAAGTGAGCCCTTGAGAAGGCTGTGGCCAGGGCCTGAGACTTGGGTTTCTTGTGTCTTGAACCCTTGAGCTCTCACCTTTTCTGTCTCCAGCTGGCAGAGTTCTAGGCCCACTCTGAACCGGGTAAACGGGTGAAAGATGGTAATAAGTATCAGCTAATAAGAGCTTCCACTGACTTGTTAATTAATTTCTACAACAATAACCCACTGGCACCTGCCAGCTTCACTCTACAATGAAGCCAATGAATTTCAAAAATAATTAAAGTTAATGAGCTGCTCCTTGTGATAGACTCCGGAAAACTTAACAGCCATAATTACTGAGAAGTGCAAAGTGGGGAAAGTGTCACTTACTGATAAACAGGATCCCTTACCTCACTGAGACGAGAATGCTGCCCGTATGTGGAAGTGATGCTCTATTGAGTCACTCATGACTCATGACTGCGTTGACAAGTTGAAAGTGAATTGAAGGATAAGTACTAATCTTGAAAACAATTCCACTTAGGCTAAAACTAGACTCTACCCTGAAACTTCCAAAACGATCATGTCAAAGAGCCAGTGAGAATTCCTGGAAAATCTCCTAGGAAGTTTGTGGGCTTCAGAGAGTAACAGAAATAAGCTTGGGAATAATGGATACTGAGAACTGGAAATGTCAGTTTACCTGGCTGGCTGGGAGGAAAGGATGTGTCCAAGGAGGCAGAACATCATCTAAAACTGCAGAGCTTCACTCTACTGGAAGATGACTTATGCAGTCATCAAACTTTTGTCACTTTAATGGCAATGGACTTATTTTACCTCTTACTCAAGTAATTTGACTACCTCATCAAAACCTCCAGCTTATGTTTCTAACAATAATAATAATATATTATTTTAAAAAATAAATATATTTAGGTTTTTAAACAATGATATGTTTTAAAATTTAGTCAGGCATGCTCCATGCCTATAGTCTCAGTTACTTGGGAGGCTGAGGCAGGACAGTATGTTTAAGCCCAGCACAAACAGCTTAACGTGACCCTGTCTCAAAATCTAAACAGTTTTTAAAACAGTGTACCTCAGTGATACAGTTCTTGCCTAACATGGACTAAGACCCTGGGTTTAATCCCCAGTAACACACACACACACACACACACACGTAAAACAGCAACAAAATGATTTTACAGCAGGTGGAATGTGAATGTTTGAAACTGAAAATTTGGAATGTTCAGAAAACGTCAATGTTACTATTTTAGAGGGTTCTAACTGGTACTAACACTTTAAAATGTGCCATATTTTATCAACTCTAAGAAGCTTTCAATTGCAAAATGAGTCATTATTTTATGTGCCATAAAGAAATAAGAAAATGCTGCTGACAAAACTATGGCACAATGCTTTCTTAGCACCTAGAATGTTTTATGTTTTACAAAAACACTCAGAGTGGGTAGGCATCACTTTTTCTTTTAAATCCTCTATTGTGCAGCTACACTAATTTTTCATTTTGATCTGAAAGACAGTGTCATTTTTTGAGGACCTTTTAAGGACAATAAATATTAAATCCTGTGCTACTGACAATGCATATCACTTTACTGGTCGTGACCATATTTGTACATGTGCAGGCTATAGCAAAACTTTTTTGCTTCTTCCAATTTCAAAGGAGAAAATAGGTGGGAAAAAAACATGCGCCCCATAAGCCAGGTGTATGCCTGTGGCACTAACTGTACAAGAGGCTGAAGCGAGGGGACGCCTTAGGGCATAGAGCTGGAGACAGACTGGGTCGTATAGTGAGGAAATCACGAGCTGGGAGCTAGAGGCCTGGACACGTCATATTATCTATCCCATGAACTATGAGCCCCTTTCTCAGTAATAGCCAGGCTGGGGCAATGGAGGACTTTCACATAACTATAATATATGTGTCAAATCCTTAAGTGATCCTTAGGAGGATTTGTGGAGAGTCCACTTTTATGGCTCTGGCCCACCACTACCCACAAACAGGTAAGAGAGGAAATAGTAGTACTTGACACAACAATTGGTTGCAGATAATTTACAGTCTCAGTCATTTTTGGGGCTGAGGATTTAGCTCAGTGGTTCCAGTGCCTGCCTTGCAAGCGCAAGGGCCCAGGTTCGATCCCCAGTAACCATATGCAACAATGCCGGGGACAGGGTGACTCATGCCCACTAGTAATCAGTACTGCATAGCATACCACAGTGCCGGGCGTGATGGCTCACACCTGTAATCCCAGCACTCAGGAGGCAGGGGCAGGAGGATTGCTGAGCTCAAGGCTGAATTCAGGAACAGCCTGAACTACAAAGTGAGACTTTGTCTAAAAAAAAGAAATAATCATCTTTCAGTAGTAACTTCTTCTAAAAGGTTCCCTGTTCTAATTCCTTTATATTTGTTAACCAATTTACAGATGTTCCTCACTTAATAACTGGGTTCCGTTCTTGTGCCTAGGTTATTAAGTGGATTGTCAGCTAAATGAGGTATGGTATATCCAGGGTTACACCGCTGCTTAGTGTCAGACACACCTAGAAATACATGCAGGAAATCAGCCTCTACATTCATGCTCTTAACCACTGGAGCATATGTTTCCACTCTATAATATGAAAGAGCAGCAATAAAAGAATAAAGATGCATAGATCGTCTAAACCTGCAGATACTTAGGAAATACACAAAGTAAGTAACAGGCCCTGAATTCATTTATTGATGGTTCAAAAAATGAGGCAGAAAGAAGTACCCCACAGTCAATAAGGAAACGCACGCTTTCAGTGAGTCTGGGCTCAAAAGTGAGATGGAAAATGAATTTCAGGACCTGGTCATGATGTGGAGGCAACATGTCAAACCAAAGACAAAACGTTGCGGGCTGTGTCATCCCTGGTGCCAGAGGCACTAACTCAGCACTCAGAAGTCCGTGCATATCTGAGCCAATGGCTAAATCCAGGCCTAATTTTGACCACCGAGCCCTGAGATAATATTTGGAATTTAGTGAGCTGCAGCAGTGAATTGCTTTGAACCGAAATCAAGTATTATGAAGTCTCAAGTCATTGTCTGGATTCGGGCAGGCTGTCGTAAACACTAAGATAGGGAAGTTAATTAAACCAAAGAATTGAATTTTTCTTTTTTAAAGAAATGGCCATTGGATGTTAATCAGCTGTAAAGAAGAGAACAGAAAGCCAAGGGAATCTATAAAAGAGCTTTGCCCTGTAAGCACCCTTGCCTCACCTCTGACACCCATAACTGAGAAAGGGTTCGGTGTGGACAATATTCTGTGTGAAGTTAGCAGCTTGAATCACTGCCATGAGCAAATGCATTTTCTCTAGCGAGAATGAATTCTTCTGAACTGCTGAACAAAGCTCTGCTCTCCTCAATGGCTATTATTTATTTGGAAGATTGCTAGAGACAGAAAGCACCCCCTGCTTGTTTCTGGAAGCTGCAAGCTGTGAAATTTAGCCTCTGGTCCGCAGGGATGGAACTCGTGGGAAGGAGAAACTGGCCAGGTGAGTGGTACGAAAGGTGAAAACGCCTACAGATACGAAGTCGGTTACAAAACAAGGATGTGAAAAGGCAGGAAGGCCTTATTTCCTGGCTAGCCTTGTGCTTTTGAGATATCGCCCAGGACTGAGCTCTTGACCGTACTCTTCAGAGAGTCGTATTTAGGGACAGGCAAGGAAGAGGGGCTGGACTCCACTGATCCTGAAACCTTCTGGTCAGCGGCAGTGAGTTACTGAAGAGCTGGTGCTGAATTGTGTTGGGAAGGTTTCATTTCACTCCGGTCCAACAGTGTGGAGATTTTTGCTTGAAACTGTAATAACATATATCATTGAGAAAACTGTTTGATGTTCTGCTGTCACTACTGCCCATTCTATCATCACTACTCAGAGTGAAGTCCTCATGAATCTGCCTTTTGGGAAAATATTCTCACAGGATAAGTTGGCTGGAAATAGGGTGCTGTCCCTTCACCCAGATCCAAAGAAACTATTTAAGGCATTATGACGTATTTAGGGACAGGCAAATCACCTCCAGGTCCTGTGTGACCTCACAGCTCTGCAGAAACAGCGTGGCATCTGGGGACATCTTCCATGCTGTCCAGTCACGTCCTGGTCCATTGCATGACCTCCTCCTCCCTGTCCCAAATGAAACAGCTGCAGTGCTTTGAATGCCAAAAACTGAAAATGGGATCTTTCTGAAGGAATAAAAACCAAATCATTATATAGGTTAATGATTTACGATAGTGACTGTGGCAAGCAAAGTCTCTGGTTCATGGAAAATAGTAAATATTGGTCTCAAAACACGAAGTTTAAACATGAAATGAATGTCAGTACTGCAGCCAGACCTCATGCAAACAGCTCCTGCCCCCATGCTGTCAATCATTGTCTTCCTCAAGGCTCCTGTTGTTTGTGACAGCTCCTGGGCTGCTTTGTGTCCTCTCCCTCTGCCTGACCCTGCTATGGCCACCAGGGCTCAGGGCCTGCTTCAGCCCCCTCCCCCCCATCCTCAGGGACACAGGTTCTGCAGCTCTCTCTCTCTTTGTCCTCTGGAAAGGTTACTGGGGATGACTTGTGAGATGGGGTGGTGGGTGCACATGGCTTGTCCTCCAGCTCCAGAGTTCTGGTGGCCCAGGGACAACAGGGTTGTCTACACTCCTGCCCCTCCACCTCTCCTCCTCCTGTTGTGGGTAAGGTGGCAGCAGCTACCTCTACATAAGGGGACCCAGAGACACTCTCAGAGAACCAAAATAAAACAGTTTTCCAGGGAAATACAAACCCACCAAGAAAGATAAGAGAACACATTTCATTAGTTTTATTTTTATTTTTATTTTTTTGAGACAGGGTCTCGCTTTGTAGTTCAGGTTGACTCCGAACTCACTATGCAGACCAGACTAGCTTCGAACTCTCGGCAATCCTCCTGCCCGAGTGCTGGGATGGCAAGTGTGAGCCACCACGCGCAGCACTGTGGTGTGTGGTACTGACTACTGGTGGGCATGAGTCTCCATGCCCAGCATTGTTGTATGTGGGTCCTGGGGATCGAACTAGGGGCCTTGCACTTGCAAGGCAGGTGCCAGAACCACTGAGCTAAATCCCCACCCCATCCACTAGTTATGTAAAAGACAAAAAATTGGACCAAGGATTTAGCTCAGTGGCACACTGCACCTGTCTCACAAACATAAGTTGCCGACTTTGAACCACCGTAATGGAAAAACGCCACAAAATTAAGGACAATAAGCCATATCTATCAGAAAGCAGAAAAAAAATGAAAGGGAAGAGTGAAAGAATAGGGAGAAGGTATCCTCACACATTAGGAATATAAATTCATACAACTCTCTGGAGGACAATTTGAATATGTTTAAGTTCCTTAAAAGAGGCTAACCCTGTCTAGGAAGGCATGCAATGGAACAAGAACATCAAACAGTTTTCTCAATGATATATGTTATTACAGTTTCAAGCAAAAATCTCCACGCTGTTGGACTGGAGTTATTTTATGTCTAGACTTTTCTCCAAAAAACAAAGTGTTTAGACAAAGTATATACACCTAGATGTTTAATAAAACAATATTTTGTTAGCAAAACACTCAAGAGCTTGTTTAAACATTTTTATTACATTCTTAGAATATTATGTTATCATATAATGTGATGATGTATGTATATATGTTAGGCATGGGAAAATATTTTTTAAAATTTAAATCTTTATTGGTGCATTACATGTACATGTCATGATTGCACTCAGCAATGAGAATTTGTACCAGTACACAGCTCAATTTTCATTTTTTCCAATAGCTCTACCCACCTTACCACTCCCACCCCCTATATACATAAACTTTGTTTCCTTTCTTTTTTGTTATAATCTCATTATTTTTCCCCCTTCACCCCATTTCTCTTTGAGTATTTTCTATTTCACAATATATAACATACATTCTAGAACTCATTTACATCTTTATTTTCTCATACCAGAAAAAAGATACGATGTTTACATATTTATGACCTATTTATTTCACTTATGAGGATGTCCTCAAGGTATGTCCATTTAAGTATAAGTGATTCAAACTTATTTTTTATGGCAGAGTAATACTCCATTCTGTAGAAGAAACACAGCTTTTTTATCCAGTCTCCAGTTGATGGAAAAATATTTTTAATATTATCAGTGAAAAAGAGGACCATGGAATAATTGAGAGAATGTGATTTGTTTCTATAAAAATGCTAACATGATTATATTTAAAGTCGGGAAAGGATATATTCAAAGTATTAAACAGTGAAGTTACAAAAGATTTACATTATAATCTTTCTGCTAATATGTACTTGTACCTTGTAGGCAAATTATGTAGGCTATTAAAGTAATAGAAATAATTGCTATAATTAATGATACTGTGTCAAATATTTGAAATTTGCCAAGAGCAGATCTTAAGTGTTCTCTATACACACACAGAAGTAACTGTGAGATAATGAATATACAACTAACTTGATTGTAAGAATAATTTCACAATAGAGATGCATCTCCAGTAATTACCTGTATACCATTAGTATCAGTAATTTTAGTTTTGAATTATGCTTCAGTGAAACTAAAAAAATATAATCTTTTATGCGCAGTGAAAAACAGATGACTTTTCATTTTTCTATTCCCAATAAGAAAACCCACAAAACCATTATTGTAAAGCTTTCATTTCTTTCTGAACCCTTCTCTT